>JAODPA010032312.1:0-12408 GCA_025585075.1 Nepenthes mirabilis
AGCTTTCAAATTTCTTTATCTAAATTATATACACCACAATAATTAATAGGAGATTAGAGAAATATAAAACTCGTTTTTCGTTATATTTTTTGATGTTCAAATTAGAAATCTTTCTTAGAGAAAGAATAAATGATGAAAGAGGGTGAGTATTGAGATAATGAGTTTTGGAGAACTTGGATCCATGAACTTTGATGAATAAGAAAGGTGTTTTGTGGCTTAAGCAAATCTCACCCCCATGTCAAATAGAGACTTTGTATTCATAGCTTAGGCGCCATCCAACCTATTGCTTTCTGATTAGTATGTTTGTTGCCTAAATCGTTACCCTATTTGACTCCAGCCATTATGTTGGCCTGGTAACCGTTCAATAGTTAATATTGGACATTTAGTCAACTATTATTACACAACTGATCATCCCTTAATGATAGGGATGCCAGTAGTAGGCTGGCATAAAAGGCGTAAATGCCCAATAATCCATGACGGCCTATTTGTATTTGGGACGGTCAATGTTGCCATTAATTGGATGAACAACAAGTAGGCTAATCGTGGCCCAGAGTAAATGCGGCCCATGTCTAAATCAGCTCACACGTTTTTCCAAGCTTCAACAATCATCTGTGATAATTATCCGTACCTCTGAAAAAGGCAATCTCAACTATAATGCAACCTTTCAGGATCAAAGTACATCTCGAGAGGAAGACACACGAATCGGCGCGTAATTCATAGATGGAACCCTAATGGTTGCGATGTACGGAAAGAAAGGGATTCACCATCTTAACTGTTGCAGTCAAGAATGGTGTCCGCATCCACACATGAAAGGCAATGATCCCCACAGAAGGCAGGTGTCTGGTTTTGCCACATAAGGAAGGCAGTAGAGGCCCATGGCTGTAAAAGGCCATGAAAAATCACTCCACAGGCATGCTTTCTCTTACCTACTCAACGCCCTCTAACAAACTAAAGCTTATAGAAACTCTCTACGCTCTCAAACTTTCCAACGCTCGCTCCTTTTCTCTCAATTATTAGTTCCTTGTGAACTGTGTATTGAGAAAAAACTGCTTTCTACAAGTATCCTTAACTCGAGCCACTCTCTCCATTAGTACACCTCATACCAACATGCCCAAACATACTCCAAGTATCCATCTTTGTATTCACTGTATTTTACTTTCTCATCCTCAGAAGGTTTTATATTGATTTAAGTGTCGGAATATTTTTGGTGGGATCAAATATCACCGTCACTTGACCTCTTATTTTAAGTTGTGGTGTGCAGGATCTTAAATTCGGCGAACGGAGATAGGAATTTGACGGACAGTTCAATCCAAACCCATTCGAAATTTAGATTTATAATGCATCACTTAATTTAGTGTAACCGTTTGTTTAAAATTTAATACTTAATTTGTTCTTCTGCCGAGCTATTTACTCTCCCGATTTTTAAGACTCTGGCCACCTAGCCATTCGATCAATCAATCAAGTGTTTATCTAGATCGAATTTTAAACCAAGTTTTTATCAATTTGATCAACTCAACTATCCTAATATCCACCTGTAAGTTTTCTTTTTTGGGAGTAAGTACCGCCTCTATGATGAAACAAAATTTTTTTTCCTCAAAAACTTTCGTTAAGACAAAAATAGAAATCAAAACCATAATTTAAAGCATATAAATACTGCAAAATTTTCAACAGAGTTTTCTCTATAACCGGATGGAAACCAAAAGTATAACCTGTATCAAATAATAGAAATTAAGCACACAATTACACAGATATCATCATTTCACCATACAACATACATTCATAAGATCTCAGATTGCCATCTCATCCATAGCTCAAATATAATCCTATCCACTAGGTCAAAAATATAAAAGAGATGTCATCTAGGACCTGTACAGAATTCAGAAAATATATAGCGGAAGCAACTATATACCTGCGGAAGAATAAATTCCTATTTAATCACATACATACTATATACAATAAATCTATATACATAAATTCATATACAAAATCCAGTAATTACATTCAACTGTAATCTTCCAAGATCTCCAAAAAGATTTCAAGTCTCCAAAATCAGTAGGCTAATCTTTAGCTACTCCTTGTCTGGTACCAACTCTATCGTTTGTTAAACTTTAGTAATTTTCTCACTTTTTACTTTCGATCATCATTCTTTCGTGCATATTTAACCTCATCTTGATTATTATCATCTTTATTAATTTTAAATTATCGTGTTTCGGGTTTGGGACCTCACACCCTCCCCCACTTAAAAAAATTTCGTCCTTGAAATTAAATAAAGTTACATACCTTAAGAAAACAAGTGGGAATACTTATTTCAGATCTCCTTTTCGTGCTCCCAAGTGGCCTCCTCTGGTGAATAATTCCTTCAAAACACTTTTGCCAGAGGAATAGTCTTCGTGCGCAACATTTGCTCCTTTCGATCCAATATCTGTATCGGCTCCTCAACATAGGATAAGTCATTGTCAACAGCCAAGGGCTCATACTCAATCACATGCGTAGGATCATGGACATACTTTTGTAACATTGATACATGTAATACATCGTGTATATCTGCTAAATTGGGCGATAGTGCCAACCTGTAAGCCACCTCCCCGATCCTCTCCAAAATCTCAAAAGGCTCAATGAAACACGGCTTTAGCTTTCCTTTTACTCCGAACCTGAATATTTCCTTGAACGGTGAAACTTTCAGGAAGACAAAATCTCCTACTTTAAATTTCAGTTTGACCTCCTCCGATATGCATAACTCTTCTGCCTACTTTGTGCAACTTTTAAATTCTCGTGAATTAGCTTAATTTTTTTCGCCGTCTCCTTTACAATATCAGGGCCCAAAATCCTTTTATCTCTAATCTCCTCCTTGTGAATTGACAATCTGTACTTTCTACCATACAATACCTCAAAAGATGCCATACCAATGCTTACTTGATAGTTGTTATTGTATGCAAATTTTGCCAAAGTCAGATAACTGTCCCAAGTCCCTTTTATCTCTAACACTGAGGCTCTCGACATATCCTAAAGAATCTGAATGATACGCTCTAATTGGCCATCAGTTTGGAGATAATACGCAATATTAAATTTTAACTCTGTCCCCAACTCCTTATGTAAGCTCCCCCAAAACATCGATACAAAACGTGGATCTCTATCAGACACAATTGAAGCAGGTACTTCATGAAACCTCACAATCTCATTTACATATAATTGGGCCAGTCTATCACGAGATTATACCGTCCTAATCGTCAAGAAATGGGCTGATTTCGTCATCCAATCAACTATAACTCAGATGGCATCATGATTTTGGGAGTACTCGACAAACTCGATACAAAATTCATAGAAATATCCTCTCATTTTTAGCTCGGGATCGGCATTAGCTATAACAACCCAGAAAGCTTCATCCTTTCAACTTTTAGTTGCTGGCATATCAAGTATTTCTCTACATAAGTCATAATATCTCTCCGCATGTTCATCAACCAAAAAGTCTTCTTCAGATTCTGATACATTTTATTCGTCCCAGGGTGGAGTGTATATTGAGACCTATGAGCTTCCTTCAAGATCCTCTCATTCAATTCCTCATTGTCCAGTATACATAATCGATCTCTGAATCTCAATACTTCATCTGTCCGGACGTTAAAATCAACTCGAGAGTCTCTATTCAGATCATTTACAATATCTATGAGAAACGGGTCACTCACTTATTTCTCATTAATTTCATTAATCAACTCTGGCTAGACCCGAAGATAAGACAAAAGCATTCTATCACCCTAAGCATACCGTTGGATATCACGCTGCTTCAAATAATCCAACATCTCCATCTGCTTGATTTGTAATTTAACTACAAAACCCAATTGATGGCTCAAAATATCCGCAACTATATTAGCCTTCCCTGGTTTATACTGTATCTCACAGTCATAATCTTTTAAAAAATCAAGCTATCTCCCTTGCCTTATATTAAGGTCCTTCTGTGAGAACATATACTTCAGGCTTTTACAATCGGAATAAATAAGAAACTTCTTACCATACAAGTAATATCTCCAAATTTTCAAAGTAAACACCACAGTAGCTAACTCTAGATCATGAGTCAAGTAGTTTTTTCATGTATTTTTAACTGTCAAGACCCATAAGCTATGACCTTACCATACTGCATCAATACACAACCCAAGCCCGTCATAAAGGCGTCACAATATAGCTCAAAATCACCTAAACCCTTTAGAATAATCAGTATTTGGGCAGTAGTTAAACGGTCCTTTAACTCCTGAAAATTCTGATCACATTTCTCGATCCATTCAAATTTATTCTCCTTTCTCGTCAGTCGGGTCAGATGCATAACAATTTGCAAAAAGTTTTCTACGAATCACCTGTAATAGCTTGCCATGTCCAGAAAACTCCTAACCTCAATCACAGATGTCGGCCTACTCAAATTTGTAACAGCCTCTACCTTCTTTGGATCCACAAAAATACCACCATCAAAAATCACATGCACCAAAAATATCACCATTTCTAGTCAGAACTCATACTTACTTAGCATACAGCCTTTTCTCGTAAAGTATTTGAAGTATGATTCTCAAGTGAGTTTTGTACTCCTCGTAATCCTTTGAGTATATCAAGATGTCATTAACAAATATCACCACAAATTTATCCAGATACGGCCTGAACATCCTATTCATTAAATCCATAAATGCAGCGGGGGTATTCGTAAGGCCAAATGGCATAACGAGAAACTCATAATGGCTGTATCTTGTTCGGAAAGCGGTTTTAGCTACATCCTCTGGCTTGATCCTCAATTGGTGATAACCGGACCTCAAATCATTCTTCGAGAACATCTGAGATCCTTACTATTGATCAAACAAGTCATCAATACACAGCAACGGATACTTATTCTTAATCGTAAGTTTATTTAACTCACGATAATCAATACATAATCGCAAAGACCTATCTTTCTTCCTCACAAATAATACCGATGTAACCTAAGGAGATACACTCGATCTGATAAAACCCTTATCTAACAATTCCTGTATTGTAATTTTAATTCTTTTAATTCAGCGGGGCCCATACGATACAAAATTTTTAAAATCGAACTAATACTAGGAATAATGGCAATCTCAAACTCAAATTTTCGGTGCGGAGGTATTCCAAACAACTCCTCCAGAAAGACACCCTCAAAATCACTAACAATCAGGATATCTTTAGTCGGCATACTATGACTCTCAGTGGTGCAGGCATATGTCAAATAAGTTTTACACTCACTTTTCATTAAGTGTTTGGCGTACAAAGCAGAAATTAACACAGACACCTTATCCCTTCTAATGCCTTGAAAGAAAAAGGGTTTCCTCTCAAAGAAATCAAAACAAACCATTTTCGAAAAACAATCAATATAGGCATGATATTTAGCTAGCCAGTCCATCCCCAAAATAATATCAAAATCACCCATAATCAACAATATCAAATCTACAATCAAACATTCCCCATTCACTTCAACCACACATCTAGGATATACAATATCAGTAACTATAAGGGATCCAGTGGAAGTTGATACCGCTAATTCATAATCCAAAAAACATGGGATAGACACAATACAACATGCAAATCAGAAAAAAATAATGGAATGAGTAGAGCCCGAATCAAATAATATGAAGTAGGAACTCCATAAATAGAAAGGGTACCTTTCACAACGTTCGGGGATGCCTCCGATTCCTAAACAATCACTGTAAAAGTCTCAGCTGCGGTAATAGGCTTCTTTCGTTTTAGCCTCAGTGGTAATGGATAGTCATTCACCACGTGGCCTTACTATCCACATCAAAAGCATGCTCCTGAAGCCTTGCGACACGCTTACCTTGGATGCTTCCTCCCACAAAAAGCACAATCAGCAGCTGTACTCTAGAGCCAATCTTTGATTGAGTTGGAATGATACTCTTCCTTTTATCGGCAGTCATTGTCTTTTTGGACTGTTCAGAAGATCCCACATTCGATCCAACACTAAAACCCATCTTACTAACCGTCCTATTCGCATAAAACCTCTCCGTCTCCGCTTCCTTTTCATAAATCACTCCCCTATCTAAGATATCAACATAGGTCTGGAGCTTAGAGATCGACAGTGACTTTGTAATATCATCCCGCAATTTCTACTAAAACTTCTTTGCTTTTCTGAACTTATCCTTCACATAAAACGGTGCGAAACGGGACAACTCAGTAAATTTTGTGTCATACTTAGTCACCGTTATATTTCCTTGTCTCAAGCTCATGAACTCTTACTCCTTTTGCTATTGGAGGTTGGATGGAAAATATTTTTTCATAAACGCGTCCTCAAATATTTTTCACGTAATCTCATCATCAGGCACTCCTAACGTCCTGTGACACCCCACGTCATACGTCATTGTACTTATCATTAATATTATTATTATCATAGACAGGATCCTAACATTAGCCATAATTTATACTGGCTCTAATATCATATTATTCATTCATGATATTAGTCTAAATTAAGGAAGATACTTACTAAACATCCATAAGAATTTAAATCTGACGGAAACATATATTCTATATCATAACGGAAGCAATTCCATTATCATCAAAATACAACATGTCTAATTTATAACTTTATACAGTACACATATATATATTTTTTCTTTTCATCATCCCAAGTACAACATATGCGTCATAATAAAATTATGGCCACCTCAACTTCTTTCCTAATCCTGTTTATGCTTCATCATTTCTTGAGACTCGTCTGAAGGGAAGTGAAAACAGCAAGCGAGTGAGCCAAATGCTCAACAGTGTACATAACATACAAAGACATGTATTTTATACAGAAGATACATTAACATATATAAATAGGAGTAGATACATGAAGTGTAATGCATTTATCTTTCTTTATTTCTCAGCTTTTATTGATTGTATTTATTTTCTCTTATCATTAGGGACCAGGGCCAGTGGGCCTCATTAGCTAATGGAGCGGATAAATCGAAAAAAGGATTATATTAACCCACACAATCTAAGGCAAATATCATAGCAATAGGATAGATTGTGCTTACTTCCACAGTCGAAATTGTACTTAATTTCAGAATCCAATTCTTGTCCTCCTTCTTACACCCCGAGGTGAGCAGTACTACCTATAATCCCGGTAGACAGGGCTGATACGGACAGACCGTATAAAAGCAATTCTTTGATTTTTTACTGTAATATCCTAAGGCATGCTAGGGAATATCACCATCTAAAAAAGATCCATGGTCCATTTTTTCTTTTTCAACTTTGAAGAGATCTCATATAACCGAACTTTAACAGAACTTAACTAAACGTCACTAGACGTAACTGAATGTTTTCATATTTTCATAGAGTCCCTTCCAAACATTCGTGAATATAGTTTAACATAGCAAACGATATCCAAATATAATATTTCATAGGCCTTGAATATGCAGAAAAATACATATGAAATTTTATTCCATATTTAATGTCTTTCAATCTACTTGGTGGCCAATTAATTTACCGGAGCTTAAATAATTTAATTCAATACTTATTGATGTTAGTAAGTCAAGTCGGGGAAGGTCTTGAATATTTTATTCATATTTCGAAAATTTTTTGGTTCATGTGAACCGGTTCGGTTAAGGTTAGGGACCGGGTTTCATAATTATTTTGCACCCGAATATTTTTTATAAGTATCCCAATATCCTTCTTAGGTCTATTGGTCATTGAGTCGATCAAATTTTAGTCAAATTTGGGCTTGGTTCAACCCTTTTTAATAAATGGCTCAAATTATCATTTAAGCTGAACCGGTTCGGGAAAGACTTTAAGGGACCGGTTCACTGAGTTATATAGCCCATTTTCACGAGATATTTTTACACAATATGAACATGGGTCTTGGCTATTTCGTGCCAAAATTTGAGTCGGTTTGGTGATCAGATAGGGGCCGGTTCAGTCTGCCAACACAGACTGCCCATTCGGGTTTCAGCAGAACTGTCTAGGATAGTTCTGCTTCCCTAATTTTTTTATGGTTCAATCGGGCCTATTTTTGATCAGTTCTCGGCTTCCTCTTGTAGCCAAGGAACTTAAGTTTGAGAATAAATTTGGTTTAGGGCCGGTCCAAGTCGAAATATTGACTGGTTCAGACCAAATTCCCATAACAGATTCTGCATCAGCATCAGCTGATGCAGATAGATTTTGTTCCAACTTTGAGGGTCCGAATCATATTTAATTTGGATCCGATTTTTATGAGGTGATAATTGAATATCACCTCCAAGGCATTAGCTAACTTCTGGCACTGATTTGGCCCATTTTGGGTTCGGGGTGTATTTTATTTAAAATTATTTCCCCAACTGCTCAAAGAAGCAGTTCAGTAAGACCCTTGCTGTTCATGGGTCCGGTTCAGTATCCAACCCATATTTTCGTTGGCCGCCGTTTTACATGGTGACAGTCCACACCTAATACTAGCAAATCGAGTTGGGTTGGACTCCGGATCAATCCATTTTGGGGGGTGTTTGGCTACATTTCAGAAACTGAAATTCAGCATCAGCAGAACCAGTAAGCTGATTCTGCAGCCGAGTTTGGGTCCAATTTTGAACCCCTTCTTAAACGTTTTAGAAGCTCATTTTTTTCCCACTTTTACTTCATTAAATAAGGATCATTTGACCAGTTTTGGTCGTTGGCTAATTCGGCCATTTAGTGGTCGAAATGAAGCAAACATCAGGAACTGCCACAGCAGAACCCGATTTTGGACACTATCATGTGTCCAGGGCCGGTTCACCCATTTTTAAATTTTTTCTTGCAATTTCTCATAAATTTATGATAACTAAGGAAGTATATGCAAGTATTGGATCAACAATACTCAAAAGAAAGTAGCCAAAAATTACTCAATAGTCAAGGAAAGGGTTGAAGTATACTTGCCAAAATATTCAGCTAACCCTTTGCTGTCCTTGATTTCCAGCTTTGCTCTTTCTTTTGGTTCCCTTATTTTCCCTTCTGTTTTCCTTCTGCCTTCCTCCTTTTTCTCCCACGTTTTTCTCTCTTTTCTTCTTCTCTCTTACTCACACATTTCTTATAGTATGAGAATTAAGTGGCCGAGTCATCAAGTCTTGCCACATCATCCTTACTATTTATTCCTCCTATTTCCACGTTTGCTGATGGCTCTTCTTTACTAAAATAGCTACTATACCAAGTAGGCTGCTGCCACCATACCCTTCCCCTAATTTAATAGTCCAAATGTTAGGGGAGCAGACAGCTGCATTTATATCGTGTTAATTGGGTGGTGAAATGAGGCTAACGTGGACCCCTCCTTGCTGAATTGGGCTTCTACTTTATGCTGTAGCAAATTTCATGCTGAATTCTTAGGATTCAGCTAAGTATAAGGCCTCCTTGGTTGTTGAATTTTTCCATTTTGTCGATTATCTTGAAGGATTTATTTCAAGGTGTTCGGGTATGTGTTTGTAAAAATTTAGGACATGAAAGCTTAGTATAGACACTAAAGATTGTCTAGTATTAATTTCGTCCCAAATTGAATTTCTTATCATCTCCCGATTCACATCCCTGGCTTTCGGGTTTGAATAGAAATTTAAAAGATCGGGTGTCGGGGTTTTGGGAAATGACTATATAAAAAGTTAGTCAACCTGTCAATGATCAATTGAGATTATTTACCTCAAAATTTGAATTGCCTAACACATCCCGAATGAATTCCTGGCTTTTAGGTGTAAAACTTAAATTAAAAAAATCGGGCTTGAGTATGCAAGAAAACTAAGACATAGGGGGTTAGTATATTTGTCAAAGACTACTTTGGATTAATTCCATCAAAATCTGAATTACATAAGTCATCCCGAATTATATTCCTGATTTTCGGGATTGCGGTCTTTACACGTCCTCTTCTTTATACTCCACTAACTATCGGCTTCACCTTCCAATTTATACACTGTAAAAGTGACTTTTTTCTGATCAGTGTACCAAATCACATTAAAAATCTTCTTCATTCGTTTAAGCCAAACGTCCACTGCTGCTGGATCCGGCTTTCCCAAAAAGTCCAGTGCTCGCTCAGCTATAAATCGATCATACATGATCGACATAGAATTGCCGGAGTTGGCTCGAGTGCAGGGACTAGGGCCATAAAATGATACTCCATTGACTCAACCACATTTGTCATCATCTCCAATAAGTCTACATATGCTGCCACTCGATCGTAGGGAGTCCTAGCACCGCCACGATTGTTTCTTCTACAACTCCTACTAGTCATCTTATATCCTATAACCAAAATTAAATACAATATTATAATCATCAAGAAATCAATTTAAGAAAAAGGGGTCATCAACAGTCTAATAAAACTCAAATCCAGCCTAGTGATCAACTTCCTAAATATCCAAATTAATTTAACTATTTCGACCTATCCCTACAGAAACTGAGACCTATGCTTCTACTTGTCGATCGATCAACCCAAAGGTATCTCATCTCTCTGATAACAACTATGACAGAATGAATTTTTTTTCTCAGAAACTTCCATCAAGATAGAAACAGAAATCAAAACCAAAATTCAAAACATATAAATACTGAAGAATTTTCAATATAGTTTTCTCTATAACCGAATAAAAACAAAAGGTACAAATTGTATCAAATAACTTAAATCAAGCACACAACTACGCAAATATTATCATTTCATCTTACAACACATATTTATAGGATCTCAAACTGTCATCTCATCCATGGCTCAAATATAGTCCTATTCACTAGGTCAGAAATATAAAAGAGATGCCATTTAGGACCTGTATAGAATCCAGAAAATATATAGCGGAAGCAACTATATACATGCGAAAGTATAAATTTCTGTTTAATCACATACATACTATATACAATAAATCCATATATATAAATCTATATACAAAACCCAGTAATTACATTCAACTGTAATATTTTAAGATCTCTAAAAAGACTTCAGGTCTCCAAAATCAGTAGGCTATTTTTTAGCTACCCCTTCTTGTTTGGTACCAACTCTACCGTCTCATCTGGAGGAAAAAAAATAGTAAATAGTGAGCTGAAATCCAACAAGGTACATATATACATACAATAAATCCTATTATGCAGAACAGTTATACAGATATGAAATATTCAGAAATAGAACAGGACATGAAAAATAGAGCTAGCATAATTTGATAATAATTAAATTTCAGAAATCAAAAATCGGTGCAATCATACTTCAGAAAACAGAATCAGTCTCAACTTTATAATTTATAGAGAATTCATTTTCTATTAGTAAAGGGCCCTACCAGTCGACTCTACTAGCGGAGGGGACGAATAATCAAAGATAGATTATATTTACTTCACATAATCAAATGCCAGAAATAGAAACAGAAGAATCTCATCTCATGGGATCAGTACAGAAATATTGGCCAATAACAGTAACTATTCTCTAGGTTAACGCCTTAAGGAAGGACGGACCATGTATAATTTCATGGATGAGTTATCTTCGATTACCACCGTAACGTTCTAAGGTATACCATAGAACCTAACCTGACTATATATCAATCTTGGGTCCTAAATAACAGTATCAGAAATATTTTTTATTATCATTTCTTAACTAAAACCCTTTTCAGTTTCAGAAGTCAGTTAGAAATTTACAATAACTCTTCAAATTTATTTTCAGAACATGTAGTAACAGTTTATAATCCTTCAGAAATTTAACAGTATAAATCAGTGTAAATTTTTCAGACAGAAATCACATATTGAACATTATCACGTGACAAATTAACTTTTATATAACAAAAATCTTGGCTTAAAATATTAAATTCCCTCATTTTCGCACTAAGGGTTTCACCAAACCTTCCGAACAACAAACGAACACTAAACACCTGTATTTACACGAAATCAGAGGCATATATATCAGTATACACTAGTAAACACGAAATCCATCCGATTAATCAGGAAAAATAGGCATTATTTACAGTAAATATGTAGAACCATTGATTTAAAGCATAAATGTCATGTTTGAGATGTTAAAATACTGTAAAAATAGTAAATAACGTCTGAAGTATACTTGCCTAAACTTGATCTACTGTTATTTTTATCCTGAGCGGATCGGAACGGACGATTTCTCCTTTCCTCTTCCCTTTTCTAACAGGGACGATTTTTATCCCCCGTGCTACTGCTCTGCCTGCAAATGCCCCCTTCATTTTATAACAGAAACGGTTCAGAACGTGGGGGGGTCAAATCGTGCCTGCACGATGAGCTCAGGGTTGCTACCAGGCGCTCGCTCGAGTGCGCCTCGTGCCTGACGAGCAAGTGATTTCTAGATTTTTACACTCGTTGCCGTGCCTCGGGCGCATGACAGGCGCCGCCTTGTTATTTGCTAAACTTTGATAATTTTTTTACTTTTTACTTCCGATCTTCATTCTTTCATACATATTTAATCTCATCTTGATTATTATCATCTTTATTAATCCTAAATTATCATGTTTC
>JAODPA010032323.1:0-12408 GCA_025585075.1 Nepenthes mirabilis
ATTTTTAATAAAATAAAATAAGAGTTGTTCGATCATCAAAATCCAATAGGTAAAGACATCGAACATCAAGTCGAATCTCCTTCTGTTGGTATTACTCTTCTAACGACTCTATGCAACATTCAGTCGATCTTGAATGATCTTGATTTTGTCTAAAATGTCATGAATAATATTGTTTGAATCCTTTATGTGTTAGCACATTTCGTAACTATATTTAATTCGTTATCAATGACCGGTTATATTAGTTTGAAGATTTTCATCAAAGTATATCAGTGGCTATCCGTTCCCGAGAACCTTCATTTGCTGCTCGCTTGCGTGAGCCCAAGCCCTGTTTCCAGCACCATGCCGCTCGCATGGTGCTTAAGCTCGCTCGATCCCCATTTTCGATGAACATGTGCCTGATACTCACTCGTCTCGTGCTTAAGCGCCAAAACTAGTAGACCTTCACTCGTAGCTCGTTTGCACTTCGCTCGAGCGCTTGGGAAGTTTCTCATGGAACCCTAGGCATGCCACCCGTGCGCTCGAGCCGTACTCGAATGCCGTGACGCGCATTTCACGAACGGTCATATTTTTTACCTAGATTTTTTAACCTCTCTATATTTTTTCGACTTTGTTCATTTCTCTAGACCCCTTTCTTGAGTATTCGATGACCATTTTTAGAACAAATTCCAATCCTTCATACTTTAACATTACTCTATTTAAGAAAACCAAAGCTATATACTTTAACATTACTCTATACCCAGAGGAAAGTCCGAAACGAAGGAACCCCAAATATTCTCGCATAGAATCTAGGCCCCAGGCTCAGGAGTGAGCTCTCGGTCCATTAGATCTACCGGTAATAGCAGCCGCTCGGCTACTAGACAAACCAGAAAAAGAACAGAGTTGAGGACATATCTCAACTCCAAAAGATCTGATAATGTCATTCAAGCAGATCCGAGGCTAGAAAAGATATGGAACTGTGTCTTCAAAAAGATGAGCACATAGCCAATATCGACAGATCTCCTTTCACAGCGGAGATCTTAAACCGTCCCATGCCGGTAAAATTTAAAATGTCAGCCCTTGACTCATATGATCGGAGTGCTAGTTCTGTTGATCATTTCGCCCACTTTCGCACCTATCTAGGTCTACAGGGTCTGGAGGATGCAGCCATATGCCACTGCTTCCCACTCACCTTAAAAGGAGACACGCACATCTGGTTCCATCATCTCCCTTCAGATTCAATCCGAAATTTTCAGGAGCTTACAGATCTGTTCTTGTCACAGTATGCCTCCAGCCGCAGGGAGGAAAAGCAGCCTTTGCATCTGTCGCATATTAAGCAGAAGCATAGGGAGAACCCATGGAAGTTTCTGGATCGCTTTGTGTTAGAAGTTAGGCGGATCTCCCGACTCACAAAGAAAATGAAACTAGACAGTTTCATCTCGGCACTGACGCATGAAGACTTCTTCAGGCACCGGACACATAAGAACCCACAGACCTTTCGAGAAGCAAAATCTATCACCAGGGCCTATACAACAGCGGAGGAGGCCAACGAGGCTAAAGGTCCCAAGCGGACCGAACAACCTCGCTCTTTTCCTACTGAAGGAAAGAGGAAACATGGCGGTGACGAACACCCCCGATGGAAGCACCATAGGACCAAGCTGACAGAGCGCAAGGACTACAGGCCAATAAGCCAAACTCCCCCGATGGACACGCTCTCAAATGTCCTCATACATATTCGGGGTGAGAAGTTTCTCAAGTGACCCAAGCCACTTAAAAAGGCGGAGGGAGGAAATCTAGCTAAGTACTATGATTTTCATCGATCTCTCGGACACTCCACTAATGACTACAAGACACTCTAGAGGGAGATAGAAGAGCTGATACGTAAAGGCTACCTCACCAGATTCATCAAGGATCCTTGTCAGAGCTCTGGTACGGCAGTCGGTAGAGGTTCAGAATCATCTCCACTAAGGAATCGGGTCGCAGTAAGAGTAGTCAACATGATTACAACTCAGCTTGCCAAGATTTCGGCGGACGACAGGGAGCAGTACGTTGGGAAGAAGAAGCAGTGCACCGAAAACAACGTCATTAGTTTTAGTAATAATGATTTCGAGCATGTAATTTCTCCCCCTGTAGATCCCCTGGTTGTATCCGCCCTCGTTTTAGACATTAGTATCGACTACCAGCTGAAACGAGTGTTCGTTGATAATGAAAATCCATGCGATTTGCTTTACCTAGATGTGTTTTTTAAACTTGGTGTAAAAAAGAATCAATTGAGGCCTGCTGAAGGCCCGTTATATGGCCTGGACAACGAACCCGTGCCCGTTCAAGGGACGATCCAGCTAGAAGTAACTCTGGGTTCATATCCAAGAACGGCAAGTCAAATGCTTACCTTCCTAGTACTTGACCTACCTTCTGTTTATAATTCAATACTAGGCCGCCCATGTCTAATAGCGTTCGGAGTCGTCACTTTAATACCGCATCTCAAAATAAAATTTTTGACAGCTTACGGTATAGGCGAAGTGCTGAGCGACCAGGTCACTGGGCGGACATGTTATATGTCCCAGATCGCCCCGAGTAGCAGCACCAAATCAACAGGAGAACTAGACCATTGGGACGAGGTAACTTTACAGCAAGCGCAATCCGAAGAGGCAACCGATCTGATCCCACTAAATCCGAAAAATCTGGAAAGATGTGTACAAATTGGCAGCTCACTTACCAGGACATTGCGCGACGAGCTGGTCACATTCTTACGGCAGAACGCTAACATCTTTGCATGGACCCCCATGGACATGCCCGAGATTTCGGCCGAAGTAATGGTCCACAAGCTGAATCTCGATCCCGACCGCAAGCCCATTAGGTAGAAGCGAAGAAATCACTCAATAGAAAAATTAATCGCCATTCAGGAGGAGGTAAAAAAGCTGCTGGATGCCGGCTTCATCAAGGAGGTTTTGTACTCGGATTGACTCTCGAACGTCGTCCTAGTAACGAAAAGCAATGGGAAATGGCGAATATGCATCGACTTTACCGACATTAATAAAGCCTGCCTGAAAGATAACTTTTCCTTACCATGGATCGACCTGTTGGTGGACTCAACATCAGGCCATGAGTTGTTGAGCTTCATGGACGCATACTTAAGATACAACCAGATCCGGATGAACCCAGAAAATGAGGAGCACACCTTGTTTATGACTGACCAAGGCACCTACTGTTATAAGGTCATGCCTTTCGGTTTGAAGAATGCAGGCGCCACATATCAACAGCTCATGAATAAGATGTTCGAAAAGCAGATCTGCCGTAACATGGAGGTGTACATCGACGATATGCTCATCAAAAGTAGGCACACGAGGGACCATATATGGGATCTGGCCGAATCTTTCGAGGTACTTCGCACACACTAAATGAAGTTGAATCCAGCCAAGTGCATCTTCAGAGTCTCCTCTGGGAAGTTCCTGGGTTTCATCGTCTCCCAATGAGAGATTGAGGCAAACCCAATGGAGATTAAGGCTCTCACTGACATGTCACCATCGCGGATCGTCAATGATGTCCAGCGGCTAACAGGACGACTGGCCACCTTCTCCTGCTTCTTGGCGAAGTCTGGAGACAAGTATCAGCCTTTCTTTAAGGCACTAAAGGGAACGAAAGAAAATGGGTTCCAGTGGACGGTAGAGTGTCAGACTGCCTTCAACTTACCCAAGGATGAGGAAGAGCTCTACCTCTACCTAGCGGTATCAGAGGTGTCCCTCAACTCAATTCTCATACGCCAGGACTCCGACTATAACGTCCCCATGCAACCCGCCTATAGATATTGTCCGTTTTGGGCCGAAAAACTTCACGACGTCCCAAGCCAAACCATCTTGCATGGTTTTGTTCCTGATAAACGGCCTCCACCGCCCCAAAAATGCGTCTCCTAGGGTGGCACAGCGGCAGCACAGCGTGACGAGATATTGTCCTCTTTGGCCTAGGAGAACTTTCCGGCGTCTCCAGCCATACACAGGCTTCAAGGTTTTCTCCTGGCAAACCCCCTATAGGCTCCCAGGGCGCGTCTACAAGGAAAATGTCTCCACAGCTTATAAAGCGTGCTTCGTTCATCTCCCCATCCGATATGGGACACTACAATCCACCCCCTTAAGGAGCCCAGCATTAGTGTTGGTACACCAAACTGGGCCCGGCTCTGATACCATTTATAATGTCCCCGAGTAACCTGCCTGTAGATATTGTCCGCTTTGAGCCGGGAAACTTCACGACATCCCAAGCTAAACTAGCCTGCACGGTTTTGTTCCTTGCAAACGGCCTCCACCGCCCCCAAAACGTGTCTCCTAGAGTGGCATAGCAGCGGCACAGCATGGCGAGATATTGTCCTCTTTGGCCTTGGAGAACTTCCCAACATCTCCAGCCATACACAAGCCTCAAGGTTTTCCCCTGGTGAACCCCCCACAGGCTCCCAGGACGCGTCTACAAGGGAAAGGTCTCCACGGCTTATAAAGCGCTCTTCGTTCACCTCCGCATCCTATGTGGGACACTACACCGACACCCAATGTCCGGTCTATTATGTGACTAAAACGTTGACCGGTCCAGAGACGTGCTACCCTCGTGCAGAAAAACTAGCCTTAGCGCTTGTTTTCTTCGCCTGAAAGTTTAGACCTTATTTTCAGGCCCATCGTGTGATTGTTCTCACTGACCAACCTCTGAAAAACATTCTATAGAAACTTGACATTTCTAGGCGGCTAGTAAAGTGGGTTATCGAATTGGAAGAGCTTGACATCGAATTTCGGCCCCGGCCCGCCATCAAAGGGCAACCTTTAGCCGACTTCATCGTCAAAATTACGACCCCGATTCTCGAGGAACATCCCACTTGGACGTAGAACAACATGGGGAAGAATCAAAATGGGTCCTCAATGGGACGGATCTTCTCGGACTCCGGCAACTGAGCCAGAGTAGTCCTAAAAACTCCATATGGGATTGAGGTAAAATACTCACTCTGGTTCGACTTCCCGACAACCAACAATGTCGCAGAATATGAAACGCTGTTGGCTGGGTTGAGATTGGCTAAGGAATGCTCGGCAAGGCGGCTAACCGTTTACAGCGACTCTGAACTAGTCGACAACCAGGTTAATGGGGATTTCGAAGCTAGCAGCCCCTGCTTGGCTAAATACTTAGCCAAGGCCAAGGAGATCAGCTGGAGGTTTGACAAGATGATCCTTTCAACTTGCCAGGGCTGCAGCGGCCGAAAACTCAGAACAATGCTCAAGGAACATGCAAAAAATTCTCAATGCTCCCAGCACGGAGGAGCGAGAAGCAATGCTGAACTCCGGAGCAGAAAATTAGATGACCCCGTACCAAAAATACCTGATGGATCAAGCACTTCCAGAAGAAGCAGACGAAGCCAAGTGAGACGAAAAGACGGCCGTCTGGTATTCCATGATCGATGGACGGCTATATCGTCGTGGCTACTCAACCCCGTACCTCCGGTGCCTCACTCCAGAGGAGGCTGACTATGCCCTAAGTAAAGTCCACCTCGGTATATGCAGATCACATATTGGCGGCAAGAACTTGGTATTCAAAATCATGCGCCAAGGTTATTACTGGCCAACGATGAAAAAGGATGCGCTCGAGTTCGTAATGAAGCGTGAAAATTGCCAGATTCATGGCAATCTTCACCACCAGCCGCCTACCAAGCTGAAAACCCTCCAGGCCCCATGGCCATTCGCACAATAGGGGTTAGATATTCTCGGCCCATTTTTTCTTGCAATGGGGTAAAGGAAATTTATTATTGTTGGCATCGACTACTTCACTAAGTGGATTAAAGCCGTCCCGCTGGCCAAAATCACATAGCACAGTGCTCTTGAATTTGTCCATCAGAATGTAATCAGCAGATTTGGCATCCCCGAGGCTATCATCACTGATAACGGAACCTAATTCTCGAGAAAGCGCTTCACCAAGTATTATATTAGCCTGGGTATCAGACTGGTCCACATTTTGGTGGCATACTCGCAAGTGAACGAGTAGGTAGAGGTCACCAACCGTACATTACTCCATGGTCTGAAGACTAAGCTGGAGATTGTAGGGGGCTCCTAGGTTGATGAGCTGCCCTCCATCCTATGGTCCTATGGAACAACTCCTAAGAAGCCGATTCGTGAGACCCCCTTTAGCCTCCGCTTCAGGGTTGAGGTGGTAATTTCGGTCAAAATTGGGCTCCCAAGTCTCAAGGTTGAGTCTTTTGACCCACAGACGGCAGTCTACCAATGGTGAGTTGCGCGCGATTACAACAAGGCAAAAGCGCGGCACTTCAAGGTCGGAGACCTGGTCTTGCGAAGCATCGAGGCAACAGGCAACATCGTCAACCAAAATAAACTCTCCCCGAATTGGGAGGGTCCCTTCCTAGTCTCCACCGTCCTGCGAAACGGAGCATACAAACTCCGAATCAAGAACGGCAAGTTGGTACCTCGGACATGAAACGTGATCCACCTCAAGTGTTACTTTTAGTAGAGACACAGGTAAGTCAACCATCGGCATGCATATAGGAACACTTGGCACGTTATGTCACCTCACTATAAATTCTTTTCCTTTTCTTCTTTATACGGATGGTTATGTATGTTTGCAGGTTTACACGACCTAGACTACCCATAAGTCATAAGGGTTTTCACCCTCTCGTAACCAAACCCTTGTCATCCAGGCGGCCCATAAGCAGTAATAATGAAACTCTGGTCATCCAAGCTGCCCACAAGCGGTCGTAATAAAACCCTGGTCATCCGGGCGGCCTACTAACGGTTGAACTAAACCTTGGTCATCCAAGTGGCCCACTCGTTGTCAAAATCTTAGGGGGCTCAACCAGCGCACGCCACAACCTTCTTCGCTGGGAGCAAGCGTGATTAGTTAACAATGGTCGTCATTAGCAAAGGCTCTCACTCCAAAAGTTGGCCACCCCCGTTCACACTAGAGCGGCATCACCAAGCCTTTACTCCCTCGTAAGCACGGATCAGGCACGGCACAACATCCGGGTAAACCTACTCGAAGACTCAAGCCCTTCGAAAAATTCCAACAGCATCTTAAGTAAGGTGGATAGCTAACCCGTGCACAGAGTTGGCCAGAAAACACAGTAACGGAGAAATGGGAATCACATCAAAGGCAACATCAATGAAACGGCCGATTTATTGATTATGTTCACTCGCCAATATATTAACTACAAAAAACCAGAGCCACAAGAACTAAGGAGGGGCAAAGTTCCTAGAAGGAGGCACTAGTCCGGGGCTCCCCCACGAGGTACTCACGACGCTAAGCAAAACGGTTCTCTAGGTTGAGAATTCGACTGGAAAGTTGGGATCAATTTGTCGGGAAATACGCCAACTAATGTTGATCCCCTCCCATAGCCATGCCAACAACATGTTCTCAACCTCGTGGGGACGGATACGTGTGGCTAGCTGATTCTCTAGGGTGGCCATTTCCCCGCAAGCTGGTCAAGGCGCCACATGGTCCGGTCAGCCTCTTCCTTCAAATGAGCATTTTCCTCCTTAAGTCTATCGTTCTCCTCAACCAGACCTGGCACCACGACATCTTCAAGGCTGGCATTCTCCTCTCTAAGTCAGGTAACCTCATCCTCCAGGATGGCCAGCACTGATCCTAGAGCGACCGCATCATCCCGGTGCTCAATCCTCATCGCTTCCATCTCCTCGTCGAGCCAAGCTATCAGCTTGTCCCTATCAGCGATCACCAGGTCTCGTTGGCCAATTGCCTTAACAATAGCAGCGGAGACTTTTTCTTTCTGCAAAAATGATCAGTATTAGTAGCGATTAAACCAAGAGGAAGGGTAGGCAGTGAAAAGTTCACCTGACAAATCCGTTGCGCTAGAAGCATTGGCCTAGCATGAGATCTTGACTCAGACGGTGGAGGACCAGAAATGAAACATTCTCGAGCGTACCCAGCGATAGCCTCCATCGCAAATTCCTCCAGCAACTCCGCCACAAGGTCGTCCGTCTCCGACGACTTTCCAACATCAAGCTCCTCTGGCCTTCCCAGGGCTCGTACAGGCTCCTCAATGACAGCCTCCTCCGTGATCTCTACCCTAACCTCGACTGCCGGTTAAGGTTTTCCGACAACTGACACTCTTGGCTCCCCGAGAGTCTCCTCAGGAGCCGGCTAATCGGATGTCATGACAGTTAGCCCAACAAGAGGCTCAATAGGCACCTCCTTGGGTTCCCCGGTAGGTACCTTCTCCGACGGTTCAGCGACACCCTCAATAACGGCCTCCGGAGAAGGTTCCAACCACGTCAAGCGCTCCAACTGCGGGAGGGCAAGAACAACACAGTTAGGGAGGATACAACTTCTCCCTAAAAATCTCAACGGCGGAACCTTCGCCGCATATGCCGGAGCTATCCCCCATTCCGGCCAGCTGGCCAATTATCACATTCTCGGGATCGGTAGAGGAGAACGAGGAAGGCCTTACTGTTGCCACCGCCATTGTTGGGCTAGCGGGAGAACCACCGCCGAATGACTCCCTGATTGCAAGGGCCCCGATTCTCCTCCTCTTGGCGGCCTTCATCAGCTTCTATTCTGGTGACAGTAGCCCCCACTTGGCTTTCCTAGCCTCATCGCAAGAGACTAGGTTGTCTCTCCGAAAATCTGAGTGATATTCCTTTACTAGCTCGAGGAGCCACTCCAGTGACTCCATCTCCGTCTTAGTAGGAGTTTCGATGTAAATCTCAAGAACCTTACCCCATTCCCTGGCCAACGGCCAGGACCCATCCACATAAACAAAAAAGAACTTGTCCTTTCAGTTCTTCAAGGAGTCGTAAATGGCGGTGCTAACTTGGAGACCACCCCGCGGAGCCAAAGAGATCCACTCCGCTCCCTAGTTGACCTTGAACAGGACCCTCACTATCTCCACCGTCAACTTCCTCGAATGCTGACGAAGGAAAATACAAACTATACACAGATATCAGACAGCATTGTCGTGAAGCTATACAATAGGGATCCTGAGGGTGATCAGAATCTCCCGTAACTCATCGGGAAGGAGAAGGCATAGGCCACTCTTCAAATGGGCCTCATAAATGGTGATACAACCTTCAGGCAGTGAGTATGCCCTGTCTTCCTTACCAGGAACGCGGGGAATAATCACTTCAGAAACGTTGTACTCAACATACAATTCTTTCAGGTCAGTCTCCGTGAATCTTGAAGCGATCTGTGCAATAAGAGCCATGAGCGTGGGTGTAAGGAAGGAAGCGGTGCAACACTTAAAAAAAGAAGAATGCACACTCAAAGACGAAGGAAGGCATGAGAAATTCAAAAAGGAGACGAACGGGCAACTTGAAGGCAGCGCAAATGCCAGCCAAAGTAACCGTCTCGTAAACAAGCGCCATCATTACTGCCTCGTGGTGCCCCCTGAACAGGCACTGACGAACCAGATCCCTCTTTGCATTAATTACTAGGATCTCTAATTCACCATGTGCAGACACGTGGCCGCCTTTTCGTCTTAACAAAATAACTAATGGTGGCGCGTCACTCCACTCCCACAAGTTCTCCGAACCTTGACCTTCACAGTCAACAAATCTGGTCAACGTCTCCTTCAAAAAGTTCTTCGAACCTTGACCTTGACGGTCAACAAATCCGGTCAACGTCTCCTTCAGTAAGTTCTCCGGACCTTGACCTTAAGGTCAACAAATTCGGTCAACATTTTCTTCAGAAGGTTCTCCGGACCTTGACCTTGACAGTCAACAAATTCAGTCAACATTTTCTTCAGAAGGTTCTCCGGACCATGGCCTTGGTGATCAACGAGTTCGGTCAACAATCCCTTCAGTAGGTTCTCCGAATTTTGGCCAGGGCAGTCAGCAAAACCGGTCCACTTCTCCTCTGGTATAATCTTCGGATTTGGACCTCGACGGTCAACAGATCTTGGCGGACTCTAAGTCACGCGGCCCATCAAGGACATGCTGGAGGTTAAAAATCAGACTACCAGTATGGGGGGCTAGTGATGGGTACTCCTATAGTGGACTGGCTCAGGAATGAGGAACGGCTCAAACCCACGAAGGCCCACGCATTGGCCTGGATGGTTAACGCAAATCATTGACCGGACGAATGGCCAATGAAACAAGCATAAGGACGGACGACTGGCACTAGGGACGGTCAATGTTTCTGTTGACCAGCAGCACTGTAACAGGCCTCCTCTCGAATAAACTTTGCATGGGCTAGGCCCAGTTTGACCTGCAGTGGTTTTCTTCCCTAATTTTGCGCTTCCCTAGAAAGCAACCTCCACAGCAACAGTTACCAGTAGATTTAGCACTTATCCCATGAGGAAAGGGCCGAATTTTCTCCCCTATCTGCTATAAAACCCTAGCCGTTGCAAAGCACAGAAGGAATGAGAACCTCTAAAGGAGCCATTACCGCCATTAGTGCCAGCACCACAAATGGAAACTGTTCCAACAGAGCACTGAATTCCCGCACTCCTTCCTAAGGAAGGATTCTCAACCTCTTGACTATAAGAAAGTTGTAGAGCCAACACTCGAAGGGAGCCTTTAAAAAAAAGAAGAAACGCGCTCATGCTCATAGGAGTTGCTCTGACATTCATATCCCTCTTTCTCGAGGAATCCTTGAGAGTTTGCTCGACGTCTTCTCAAGCTCTTACGTTTTTAGAATGCCCACACTCTCAGTATTTCCTATCACCCCAATCCCCTAAAATCGAAAGTCAGAATTCAACGCTCTTCACGAGCGGCGCTAACCTCTCCCAGCGAGAGCCAAATCATCCCCACAAACACTTTCTAATTCTTACCTTCGTTACATCCTTTCTTCTACCTTCTTAATTATTGGAAGGCTATTTACTGACTTAAGCGTCGGAGTGTTTTCGTTGGAATAACATCCCGCCGGCACCTAACCTTTTATTTGTCTTAGTGGTGTGTAGGATGTGGACGGAGCCGAATTCAATGATCGACGTAACCCGAACCCGTTCGAAATTTGGTTCTAGGACGCATCAAATGTAACTTCTCATTCCATCTAATATCTTATATTCCTTAATAATCAAATGAGTCATCAAACTTAGAGACTTCTGACTCAATAACTGCATTCTCCTTTTCTACCTGATATTAGATCTCGTAATTATAATCATTCAATAAATCCATCCACTTATGTTATTGAATATCCAATTTCTTCTGAGAGAATAAATATTTTAAACTCTTATAATCGGAATATATTATAAATTTCTCTCCATATAAATAATAATTCTAAATCTTTAATTCCTTTAACTTGGATGGGGCTATAAGGAGCCCTCGAAATTGGTACCAATTCTAGTACAGTATCAATAGCAAATTCAATCTCGTGATCAAAAGGTAAACTAGGCAAATCTTTCGGAAAGATATCATTAAATTCACACATTATTAAAATACCCCCAATTACCACTTGACTGACGCTATTGTCGCACGCGCTGTGCCAATCTTTATTCATTTGGTTGCATGCCGTACTCAAATAGTTCCAAACACAATGCTGCCTCTATATAATACTAGCCTTGCTAGCTGTGGCATCTACTCTCTAAACACGGATATCATGGCTGCACGGCACCTCTCTTTCCTCTTCCTCTTGATGCTCATTTTCTTGCTTGAAATCGATGCTAGCCCTGTTGATGAAAGAATCACCCGAAAAGTGATCGGAAAACACCGTGCCGATGAACCACCCAAAACTTTCGAAGAGTCTAAACTTTTCTATAAGCCACCTGGGTGGGGCCACCCTCACCCGCCGGAAATGCCCTTTGAAGAGTCCAAACCTCCCCGCGCTGTACAGCCCGTGAAAGGTCCCCTTAAGCCACCGGAAAACACTTTTGAAGAGTCTAAACCAGCCCACGTTGAGCAACCAGCTAAAGGGCCGCTAGAAGCGCCGGAAAATGCCTTTGAAGAGTCTAAGCCCCCCCATATCGAGCACCCGGTTAAAGGGCCGCTTAAGCCGCCGGAAAGGCCTATGAAGAGGAGAAACCACCCATAGCATTACACCGTGCAAAGCATGCCGCTACGGCTACACTCCCGCGTAGACACCCGCGTGGACACCCGCGTAGACACCCACCTGGACACGATGCTCAGAGTGATGAGCAGGCAACGCAGCATACTCAGACAACGGCCGCGAGCTCTTTCGGCGACGACATTAAAAACTAGTCCCAGATGGGTGTCTGGCTGGACTCCTCCCCTACTGGAGACCGTGTGTTTAAGCACTCTTATGAAACTGTGATGCCCGCTACTTAGCTGCTTCAGTTATAGAACAATAACATAAATAAAAGCCTATGAAGCAGAATCCATGTGCAATTATAACAACGTACTAGTTGAAATGTTTGGGGACCTCTTATCGACCCTTCTATCTGTTTGATATGATTAATTTGAATTTTACTAGATTTTATCAATATACATTATTGATAGATATGATAAAAAAATTTTAATGCTATCAACATTTTGGGCCATATATGGT
>JAODPA010032345.1:0-12407 GCA_025585075.1 Nepenthes mirabilis
TATATGCAATTATAATTATTATAAATTTTTTAGTTTAAACTGTGCCTTACAAAAGAATGACCTATTAAATTAGAGACTATTTCTTCTCTACCTTTGTGTTTTTACAGAGACAGATTTACTGAACATACAGGTATAGCCCAGCTAAAATTTCTGTTCTCTGTTTCTTTCTTTCTCAGCGTTGCAAACCATCGTCGACGACATCCCGCAATATCATCGTGTGGGTTCATCGTTCAGGGTGAATCGATCATCTATCAGGGTTCACAGTAATAAACAGTTCACTGATCACCGTCCACGGCTCCTGGGCTCCTCGACTGCTCATCATCTTTTTATTCTTCATCGTTGTTGTACCTCCATCGATCTCAGCTATGGAAACTTGAGATAAATCTTTCAATTTCTGATCAGTAACCATTCGTCGTTCGGAAGTGCAAACGTTTCTCGCCTAGCATCTCGGTTTCGGTAAACCCAAGTATCCCTGTTCCGGCCCGCCGGTCGCCATCGACGTCGTCACAGCAGTCCCTGGGAGGAAGACGATCGAAACGCATCGTATTTGTCTCTTTCCTCGTTAAAACGTAACGTTTGGCTCAAATTATCCGTCATTTTCTGGTTAATTAAAATGCAGCACTGCACCCTCTTAAGCTTTGAAACGCAGCGTTTCATCCCTAGGTTGTGCACACTTTTGAGCGCAGATCAAACGACCAAAAGTATTGCACGTGGGTTTCCTCTCTGGTCAACACTCCCGCATGGCCCAACAGTTGTTGCCACCGTCCACTGTGGTCGGCCCTGCCCTTCTCTGTGTTGGAAATCTCTCCTATGAAGAAATTTCGGTCAACTAAATATTGACCGGCTCATTAAGGCAATTCAGAGTGCTTGTCTTGATTAAAGGGAAGTTGGTTGGCCTGCCTATTTAGGTAACCTTGGAAACCCAAGACCTTCTGCAGGCATGCGCCGTCTACAGCTAGGACATGCCTATTGGGAACCATGCACCTACCACAAGGAAGATCGTGCTAGCTCTGCAGCTGTGATTCTTTTATATATCCTTATATATATGTGTATATATGTAGGGTTGAATATATGATTAAGAAACAGAGTGTGTGAGAGGAAGAAAGAAAAACAAAGGAGAGGAAGAAGGCCCGACTGAGTGTGTGTGCATTTCCGCCTTACTATTTTTGTAATATTCATCACAAACATAGTGCAATCTTTTGGACTTATCGTCCCGTGGTTTTTCCCTTGATTCATAAGGGTTTTCCACGTAAATATCGTTTGTCATTATTCTTTCCTTCGTTCTCTTCAATCCTTTTGTGCTTGTGTGAGTGGGCCGCCTCATTTTCGGCCAACAAGTGGTATCAGAGAGCAAGGTTAATAACTTTGTTCTAATGGCGTCGACATCATCAAAGAACTTGCCATTTAGCGTTGAGCAATTTAACGGGCAAGGTAACTTCATTCTCTGGCAAGAAAGGGTGAAGAACATTCTCACCAGAGAAGGAACGATTAAGGCGCTAAAGAAGGTGGATGAAAAGCCTGAAAGAATGACTGATGATGAGTGGCAAGACAAAAGAGATCTTGCAAATTGCACTATTAAGCTCTGTTTGGCTGACAATACTCTTCAGGAGGTGCTTGGCTTAACTGACCCGGTGGAGGTCTGGGAGAAGTTGGAGAGCCGATATAAGTCGAAGTCCTTGACAACCAGACTCCATATAAAGAAGCAATTCTATGGCTTACGGTTGTCGGAAGGAGGGAGCTTCGAGAAGCATCTGGATGAGTTTAATCGAATATTGACGCAGATGTCCGCCCTTGATGAAGATATCAAGGAGGAGGACAAGGCGTTGGTCCTGCTGGCCTCTCTGCCAGCCTCCTATGATCATATAGTCACAACCTTGCTGTTTGGGAATGATACTCTGGAGTTGATTGCAGTTATTGCTTCCTTACTCATGAATGAGTCAAGAAGGTCACAAGGGGCCTCGACGTCTGAGGTACTTGTGACTGAATCTAGAGGAAGGAGCAAAGGCCGTGGTCAGAAACAACGCGAGAAAGCCCGCAACAAGTTAAGATCGAGGTATCAAAACCTTGAGTGTCACCACTGTGGCAAGAAAGGCCACATTAAAAAGCATTGCTTCAAATGGAAGCGGGAAAATGCGAAAAAGGAGAAAGGTGACAGTGGACGGGAAGAGGAAAGGTCCTCCGTCTCAGTAGTAACAGCAGGCGGTCTCTTGCTGACAAGTGAAGGAGACGTGGCAAGTCTGACGGACGAGGAGTCCGGTTGGGTGGTCGACTCTGGTGCCACCTTGCACGTCACGTCCAGAAGGCAGCTGTTTACATCTTATACTCCAGGAGATTTTGGAGTGATAAGAATGAAAAATGAAGGAACATCTCCCGTTGTAGGCAGAGGAGATGTTGCCCTGGTCACAAATAACGGGACAAAGCTGATACTGAAGGATGTTCATCATGTTCCTGATATCTGGTTGAATGTCATATCAGCCGGACGCCTGGATGATAAAGGTTATTGCAACACTTTCTGTGATGGCGAGTGGAAGCTGACAAGAGGATCTCTTGTTGTAGCAAGAGGAAAGAAGGCCTCCGGTCTGTATCAGATGAAAGCTTGTAGAGTGGCAGGAGATGTGAATGCCACAACCAACTCTGAGACAATGGACTTGTGGCATAGAAGACTAAGCCACATGAGTAATGAAGGGCTGTCCTGCTTAGCCAAGAAAGGCTTGATCACTGGAGCAAAGGAGGAAGGACAAAAAGCTTGTCCTCACTGCTTGGCAGGAAAGCAAAGAAGAGTTTCATTCCATGGGGAGTCGTCCGGTCCAAGGGCGGAGCTCCTAGAACTAGTTCACACAGACGTGTGTGGGCCATTCAAAGAAAAGTCTTTTGGTGGAGCTCAATATTTTGTTTCTTTCATTGACGACTGTTCAAGAAGGCTGTGGGTCTACCCACTAAAGACCAAGGATCAGGTTCTTGGTATCTTTGAGTAGTTCCACGCTCTGGTGGAGCGACAGACGGGGAAGAAGCTAAAGGGCGTCCGTAGCGACAACGGCGGTGAATATTTGGGACCTTTTTATGCCTACTGCAGGTCACATGGTATTAGGCATCAGAAAACACCACCAAAGACACCTCAACTGAATGGGGTAGCAGAACGGATGAATTGTACGCTCTTGGAGAGAGTATGTTGTATGCTTTCCAAAGCAAAGCTTCATGCGTCGTTCTGGGCAGAAGCACTCCGGACGGCGGCCTACATTATCAACAGGTCGCCCAGCAAGCCTCTAATGGGTGAAGTGACAGAAAAGATATGGACGGGCAAGGAGCCGTCCTATGATCATTTGCGAGTATTCGGATGCAAAGCATTCGTATATGTTCCTAGAGATGAAAGAACAAAGTTGGAGCCAAAGACGACTCAGTGCGTTTTTCTGGGCTACGGAAAAGATGAACTGGGCTACCGGTTTTATGATCCAGCCACCAGAAAACTCGTCCGGTCTAGAGATGTAACTTTTGTTGAAGGAGAAACGATTGAAGACATTGGCAGAAATGCCAAGTGTAATGACGTGCAAACAAACCAAGTGGGAGCTGGAGTTTTTCGTCCGGCATCAACAGAAGGAGAGGATCCTGATCAAGAGACGGTTGATGAAATTGAAAGGGAGGTCACGGCTCCTGATGACACCATTGATGGTGTCATACCTCAACTGGCAGGGAATGTCCCTGTTAGACGATCCTCACGAGAAAGACGGCCATCCGTCCGTCTATCTCTAAATGAATATGTAATGCTCACTGATGCTGGAGAGCTCGAGGATTATGAGGAGGCAATGAAGGATGATAGTAAAAGGGAATGGCTGGAAGCCATGAAGGAGGAGATGAGCTCTCTTCATGAAAATCACACCTATGACTTGGTAAAACTTCCTAAAGGGAAGAAGGCCTTCAAGAATAAATGGGTCTATCACTTGAAGCAGGACGAGAATACCAAGAAGCCTAAGTACAAGGCACGGTTGGTTGTGAAGGGCTTTAGTCAACAAAAAGGGATTGATTTTGATGAGATCTTTGCCCCGGTTGTCAAAATGTCCTCCGTCCGGATAGTGCTTGGCCTGGCCGCCGCTCAAGATTTGGAGGTTGAACAAATAGATGTCCGGACGGCATTCCTCCATGGTGAGCTTGAGGAGGAGATCTATATGGAGTAACCTGAGGGGTTCAAAGTCAAGGGGAAGGAGAAACTTGTCTGCCGCCTAAGGAAAAGTCTGTACGGGTTAAAACAAGCTCCCAGACAGTGGTACAAAAAATTCGAGTCTGTTATGACCAGTCAGGAGTACCAGCGGACGACTCGTGACCATTACGTATTTGTACAAAAATTCTCGGATGATGATTTTGTTGTTCTTCTTTATGTAGACGATATGCTGATCGTCGGACGTAATGAAGATCGGATAAAGAAGCTGAAGGAGCAGCTTGGACAATCTTTTGCCATGAAGGACCTTGGATCTGCCAAACAGATTCTGGGAGTCAGAATCCTACGTGATCGAAAGGCAAGGAAGCTATGGATGTCACAAGAGAATTATCTTGAGAAGGTGCTCCAATGATTTAATATGGAGAAATCAAAACCCGTGAGTACACCTTTGGCAAATCACTATAGGCTAAGCACTTGTCAGTGTCTAGCTACGGATGACGAGAAGAAACACATGGAAGGCGTTCCCTTCTCATTAGCTGTGGGAAGTTTGATGTATGCTCTGGTATGCACCAGACCGGATATAGCTCACGCAGTCGGAACAATTAGCCGATTTCTGTCTAATCCGAGAAAGGAGCACTGGTCTACTGTGAAGTGGATCATGAGATATATTTGAGGTACTTCCAAGAGGTGCCTGTGTCTTGGAGGTGACAAACCACTGTTGGTGGGTTACTCAGATGCGGATATGGCCGGAGATGTTGACACACGCAAATCCACATTAGGTTACTTGGTAAAATTTGCGGGCGGTGCAGTTTCTTGGCAGTCCAAGCTACAAAAATGTGTAGCTCTATCTACAACCGAAACTGAATACATTGCAGTTACAGAAGCCTGCAAGGAGATGCTGTGGATAAAGGAGTTCATCCACGAGTTAGGCATTTTACAGGAGAAATATGTGGTATTTTGTGACAGTCAAAATGCCATTCATTTATGTAAGAACTCTTCACTCCATTACAGATCCAAGCATATTGATGTTCGATATCATTGGGTGCGAGAGGTGCTGGAGGAAGGTCTTCTGTCATTGGATAAAATTAGCACGGAAGAGAACGTGGCAGATATGATGACAAAGATTCTACCAAGAGGGAAGAATGAAGCATGCTGCAAGATGGCCGGACTAGCAGAGTTAACTTCTTCTTGGTCGAGAGGGAAAGTTTGTTGGAAATCTCTCCCATGAAGAAATTCTGGTCAACTAAAATATTGACCGGATGGGCGGTCAACATAACGTTGACCGGTAGGACAGTCAACTAAATATTGATCGGCTCATTAAGACAATTCAGAGTGCCTGTCTTGATTAAAGGGAAGTTGGTTGGCATGCCTATTTAGGTAACCTTGGAAACCCAAGACCTTCTGCAGGCATGCACCGACTACAGCTAGGACATGCCTCTTGGGAACCGTGCACCTACCACAAGGAAGATCGTGCTAGCTTTGCGGCTGTGATTCTTTTGTATATCCTTATATATATGTGTATGTATGTAGGGCTGAATATATGATTAAGAAACAGAGTGTGTGAGATGAAGAAAGAAAAACAAAGGAGAGGAAGAAGGCCCGACTGAGGGTGTGTGCATTTCCGCCTTACTGTTTTTGTAATCTTCATTACAAATATAGTGCAATCTTTCGGACTTATCGTCCCGTGGTTTTTCCCTTGATTCATAAGGGTTTTCCACGTAAATATCGTTTGTCATTATTCTTTCCTTCGTTCTCTTCGATCCTTTTGTGCTTGTGTGAGTGGGCCGCCTCATTTCCGGCCAACACTCTGCCGGTGACTTTTTGGTACAGTCTGATGGCCTTTCGGCTACTCTTCAACATATTTTCGACGACTTTCAACAGCTCTCTAATCAACTCCTTCTCTGTTGATTATCATTCATCATTATTATTATTTTTTAATTATAGCTTTTTAAAATAATGTTATTGGCCAAAATAAAATTATTTTGGACTATACCAATTATAATAATGCTTGTGCCTAGAAAATATATGTTTTTCCTACGGGTCACAAGCTTTGGCATTTTGTCATGGCGGCAAAATCCAAACCTATAAAAACATATAATAAAACATTGAAAGAGTTTGATAAATACTTTGAGTAATGTGAAGAAATTTATTATAAGGTACTTTTTTAAATTTATTAACATATTATTTCCTTTCATCTAGAGCCTCCTTCCTAAATATCAAATGTGTAAGAAATCGATAGCAAAGTGGAGAAGACGAAGAGGAAGGAAGAAGACGAGTGCTGATATTGGAAAATGACGAAAACTCTGCCAAGAACATTAATACTGCAGTTTTGTTTACACACCACACACCGCTCGAGAGAGGGGGATTGAATATATAATAACGTTATAACAATATACCCCAAAAATAAAAAATATACCATCCTAAAATACGACCTACAATCCTAAAATACAATATATCCAAAATAAAACACTACCTAAAATACAATATTAATATAATGAAAAACTACCTAAAATATAACATAAGAAAGATATACTACGTATTTTCTAATATGCCACTGCAAGATGGAGCATATATATTTATAATGCCCATCTTGGACAAATGAAAGTTCAAACGATGTGAGGATAATGGTTTGATAAATATGTCCGTTAGCTGATTGTGAGTGGTGACATGATGGGTGCGAATGCGTCCTTCTTGAATTTTGTTACGAATGAAATGACAGTCCAGCTCGATATGTTTAGTGCGTTCATGGAAGACTAGATTTGCTGCAATGTGGAGAGCGGCTTGATTGTCAAAATATAAAAGTGCTGCATGGGAATGTAAAACCTACAAATCAGTTAAAATATAATGGAGCCAAGATAATTCACTACAAGTCATGGCCATGGATCGATATTTGATTTCAGCAGAGGAGCGAGAAATTATGGATTGTTTCTTGCATTTTCAAGAAATAAGGGAGTTTTTAAGAAAGATAATAACCGGTAATGGTTCTACGTGTGTCTGGAAAGGAAGCCCAATCTGCATCACAAAAAGCTCTTAGTTGAATGTTAGATGTTAAATAAAGTAATATGTCTTGTCCAGGGTTTAGTTTTAAATATCGCAAAACTTGGTGTGCAGCACTCAAATGACTCAAGGTAGGTTAATTCATAAATTGACTTAAAATTTGTACCACATAAGCGATGTCAGGTCGTGTAACGATGAGGTAAAGAAGGCGACCAATGAGCCTTCGATACACACTTGGGTCTGCTAGGGCAACTCCAGTTTGCTTACGTAATTTCAAGTTTTGGTCAATGGGTAGTTTCTGAGGTTTACAACTGATGGTATTAAAGTTGGCCAAAATATCAAGTGTGTACTTTCTTTGATAAATGTGTATACTCTTTTGTGATCGAGCAACTTCTATGCCAAGGAAGTATCAAAGAACACCTAAGTCTTTTATTTTGAAGATGCGATTTCGAAAAGATTTGATAGAAGTTATTGTATCCAAACAAATCCTGGCAACAATGATGTCATCACCATATACAAGGAGGGTTGTAAAGGATTGATTGTCTTGTTTAGTGAATAAGCTGTAATCGGTCTTTGATTAAATAAAGCCAAAAAGGATCAGGGAACTGGATAGTTTTGAATATCATTGTCTAGAAGCTTGTTTAAAATTACATATACTTTTTGACAGTTTGCATACCTGGTTTGGTTTTGTTATGGTATAACCGGGAGATGGTTTCATATATATTTCTTCATTTAAGGTTCCATTAAAAAAAGGACTGTTGACATCAAAGTGGTATAAGTGCCACCCTTTTACGGCAGTTACAACTAAGAGGCATCACGTAGTGGTAAGTTTAGCAATAGGAGAAAATGTTTTATGGTAATCCACTCCCTTTGTTGTGTGTATCCTTTTGCCACTAATCGACATTTGTATCTTTCAATGTTCCCATCACTTTTGAGTTTTAATTTGAAAACATATCAACATCTAATAGTTTTCTTACCCGGAGGTAGGTCAGTAACAATCCAGGTTTTATTTGATTCTAAGGCACTTAACTCATCTTTTATAGCTTTATGCCAATTAGGATCAGAAAATACTTGAGCATAAGTTTGTGGTTCAGTTTGTGAGGAGACGAATGATGAAAAATAACTGTAGGTTGGAGATAATTTTTGATATGATATATAATGTTGAAGAGGATAAGGTTGTCTAGAGGTACGTGGCACTGTTGATTAAGCGGATGCAGTTTGAAATGCGTGATGACAATGAAAATCTTTTAGATATTGAGGGGCTTTCCTAACTCTAGTGGTTCGGCGGATAGGAGTTTTATCTTTGACAGGAGATTGTGAGTTTGTGATTAAATTAGTAGGAACACTGGATTGTGGACGGTTATCCAGAGTTTCCTGATTAGTTTCTGATGGTCCCTGGACGGGAGTTAAGTCAGATTGCTCTTCATTATTATAGGGTTCAGCGGTTGGTTGATCTTTATCTATGGTGGAGATAGTTGTTAGATTCATACAGTCATATTGTACGATTTCAGGGGATAATCTGTCAGATTGCACTTTAGGGATGGTTTCAATGTTATTTTGTTGGAAGGAAAAATTAGTTTCATGGAAGATGACATCCCTAGAATTAAAAGTGATGTGGCTGTGTAAATCAAGGAGCTTGTAACCTTTAACACCAAAGGTATAGCCTAAAAATATACAAGTTCTACTTTTAGAATCAAATTTCTTTTGCAAGTAAGAAAGTGTGGAAGCGAAACATAAACCAAATACACGAAGATGATCATAACTTGGTTTGACTCCAAAAAGAATTTCATATGTTGTCTTATTGTCCAGCACGGGAGTGGGGGTTTTATTTGTAATATAAGCGGCAGTCAGAATACAGTCACTCTAGAATTTTAAGGGAAGTCCTACTTGAAATCTAATTGCTCTAGCTACATTTAATAAATGTTAGTGTTTGTGTTCAATAATACTATTTTACTGTGGTATTTCTACGCAATTGCGTTGGTGGATAACACACCTTTTATTATAGAAATCTCCCATACTGAATTCGGACCCATTATCAGAGCAAATAACTTTAATGTGGACATTGAATTGTGTTGCAATAAAATTGTAAAAAGCTTTTAAGCACAATTTTGTGTCAGATTTTTGTCTTGGAAGATAGATCCACATACTTCTTGAAAGATCATCAACGATAGTTAATAAATACTTATACCTATCATAAGATACTTTTGAGAAGGGTCTCCATAAGTCAAATGCACCATGGCAAATAGTGTGTGTGACTTATGGATGTTGGGAGTGAAGGAAAGGCAACGTTGTTTAGCCATATGACAAATGAAGCAGGGATTGTTATTAAAAGAATGCAATGCTTCTTTTACAATAGGATTATGTATCAATTGAATTCTAGAATGTGAAATGTGACCTAATCTGTAATGCCATAAGTTAATTGGCAATAAAACAAAATTAGCAAAAGGTGTCGTAAGGGGCTTCAAAAATTTAGAGAGAAGGCCAGCCAAAGTATTGGGATGAACGTCCTTATTTAGCAGATAGCATAAACCATTTTGCTCTTCACCCATCCCAATCGTTGTCCAGGAGGTAAGGTCCTGAATTATGTAAATGTCAAAGAAAAAAATGCAACAGCGAACAGAATTAACAAGGGCCTTTACTGAAATCAAATTAAATGTGAAGGAAGAAACACATAAAACGTTTTCAAGTGTTATCCTTGTGGTTAGTTTTACATCGCCAATGTGAGACACAGGGACTTTTCTTCCATTAGGAAGTTTCACAGAATTGGAAAGTGAAATCTTCTTATGAAGATACAGAGAGGAGTCGTAGATCATGTGATCTGTGGCCTCGATGTCCAATATCCAAACGTTATTTTTGTTACAAGTAGAAGGGATAGAACAAAAATCAATACCAGTCATGTTATCCGTTTTAGATTAATCACCAATGGGATCAATCAGAGAAGAGATCTGTTTAGCCGTTTGAGCAGAGGTAGTTGGGTCTTTAGGTTAAATCAGATTCATAAGTTGCCTGAACTGAGCTTTGGTCAAAGCAACTTGGTCATCCTCATTGCCCTCGTGATCAGAAATAGTGGTGAAACTCAAATGGTTGGCTGAAAAAGCTGTCGTACCAGACTTACCATGCAATTTGTGATTGGGAGGGAAACCATGAAGCTGATAATACTTATCAACAATGTGATCAGATTTATTACAGTGAGTACAAACAAGCATTTCAGCTTTCCCAACTTTAAAGCATTGTTGAAGAGTGTGTACTGAGACATGACAGTGAATGCAGAAAGGCCTATCTTTTTTAGACACTGGATTATTTTTTATAGTACTTTTAGAGTAATTAAAAACTGTTTTGTAAGAAAAGCCATCGTTTCTGAAGGATGAACAACAAATAATATTTGGTGTTGTCGTTCTTACTGTTGAATAATAGAGAAGACTTTGTTAACAGAGGAAAGATGATCCATCAACATAATCTGGTCTCTCACATTAGTGTATGAATCATTGAGACCCATTAAGAATTGTATAACACAATCCCTCTGATATAGCTCGATGAGCACTTTGATTTTACCACAGTTACAATCCGAGAGAGGGTCGTATATAAGGAGCTCATCCAAAATTATTTTTAGTTTACCATAATACAAACTTACCGAATCTTACTCTTCCAAGAGATTTGCCAAGGATTTCTTGAGTTGAAAAATGCGTGGCCCATTTTGTTGGGTGAATCGGTCACACAACTCCTTCTAAATTTTGAAAGCGTCATCCACAAAGACAACACTAGATTTAATAGATGGACTGATAGAGTTTTGAATCCAAGACACCAATATGTCATTACATCGTCCCCATGCTTCAAAAAGGGGATCAGTGGAATCGAAGGGTTTAGAAATAGTACCTTTAATAAATGGAAGTTTGTTCTTCGTCCTCAAGGCTCGACGCATGATTCTGGACCAAGTCGAATAATTGTCGACTGTTAGCAAATAGGTCACCAGGGTGATGGCCAGACTGTCACCGGCTTCCAATCAAAAATGGTTGCATGGATCTGAAAGATTTTAAAATCGTAGAAGGTTTTGTGTGGATGCGAGATCTGGGAGGTCGTTGCTCGATGTATTTTTGGAAGTCTTGTGGTGGTGTGCTATATCTTCTCTGATATCATGTAAGAAATCGATAGCAGAGTGGAGAAGACGAAGAGGAAGGAAGAAGACGACGAAGGACAAGAGAAACTCAAGTGCTGATATTGGAAAATGGCAAAAACTCTGCCAAGAACATTAATACTGCAGTTTTATTTACACACCACACACCGCTCGAGGGAGGGGGATTGAATATATAATAACATTATAATAATATACCACAAAAATAAAAAATACACAATCCTAAAATATAACCTACAATCCTAAAATACAATATACTCAAAATAAAACACTACCTAAAATATAACATAAGAAAGATATACACGTATTTTCTAATAAAATGTCAAACTTGTTTGTGATTTTCTTACCAATCATTATGACTGCTCAAATGATATTGCCCTTCAATTTTAATTGGAGTTTAAACTTTATTAAATGAGATGGACGAAATAATTGTTGAGTTTCACCCTCAAGTTAATAGCCTTTAGAATCAACGTTTTGAAACAAATTCGGCATTCTCAGATGTTTAATCTATTAAATTCTTTATAGATTATCGAGATCATTATCAGTTTATTTATTTTATGATAAACATTTGTAATAATTTTGAGTATACTAGAGTCTTTCTGTTCCATCACTCTCCTCTATTTATACTTGATGTTGCTCTCATAGAGCTTATCTCTAAGAAAACTCAACATAAGACTCAGTCATCTTCAATCTATTGATGCAATTATGGCCACTATATTATCTAATTTGGTTGTTTTAATTGTGAATTCTGCTTCCTTTACTTCTTGATGATTCAATTAAAAATGCAATTATTGTAAAGGAAAAGGGCACCATATCTCTAACTATATTTAAAAAGGCAAGGATCTTAAGAATGCTAAAAGGGCAAGACAAACATCTTTTAGAAGTTCATGGCTATTATCTCTACAAATTTGGCAGATCTTACCCCACTTCAAATATTATTATCTCTTACTATAATTGATTTTAAAGCAATTGTTAATCATGTTTCCTTAGTATCTCCATAGCACTATTTGTCTCTTCAGGTAAATATTTCTTCTAATTTATTGACTCTATTTATTATAATTATGTAACTTCTATGCATCATTAATATCTCATAAAACATCTTTAGTTAAAGTCCATCCTATATAAATTGTT
>JAODPA010032356.1:0-12407 GCA_025585075.1 Nepenthes mirabilis
TATTATCATGTTCTAACTAAGAAAATTGCATGATCTTTGTTATATTGTACATTGCTGAATATTTGGCTCACTTACTGCTTTATTAACCCTTCAGATAGCTCGAACGAGTTCATACCGGATGAACAGAAGTGAGAAAGGATATAGCAGATATTTGGAAATGTCATTTTATTATATGTAGTAGTTATCATTAACTTGGAAAGTATGTAGGAAAAAAAATATATACTTGATGTAAGCTGGGTAAATTTTGAGATTGTACTAAATATCAATATATGACAAGTTTATTTCGATCAACACAAGTGAGTCTTGTTTCCGAAAAATTTTGTATGGCTTTAGCTGGCATCTTTCTTTAATTGGGTCTTGTGTATGATGAGTTTACGTCCCTTTATGATATTGATTGATAAAAGATAAATACGGTTAAGAATAAAGTTATTGATGAATTAGTACATGGAACGTCATAGGTGGTATCAGAGAATAAATTCAGAAAGATGTCTTGGCTTAGGAAGACACATTAGAAAGAGACCTTAAAATAAGAAGAGGCCTTAGAAGCAGGATGTGTAGGGAAGAAAAACCGAAAAAAGCATACCGGTAAAAAAACTTCAATTCCGATCAGAAAATGCAAAACAACATTTTCCACTCCGACTTTTTTTCCAGCCTTGCATTTCAGAATTTCATCCCCCCTTGCATCCCGGAATTCCATTTTTGCCTTGCATTTCAAAAATTCACCACAACCAGCCATTTTGTCCAATCTGGCATTTTGGAACAACCGGCAATTCTACCCCAACCGGGCATCTTGCCGCTCCGACATTTGCCACTTTGACAAATCAATCTCCTAGTCTTTGTTGCAGCCATATGCAGCACTCCGAATTTTGATGACCTATCCGTTTGTTGAGCCACTCACAAGGGAGTGACTAAACCCAATAGGATGGACAAGGGATTTGGATACTAGCAATTGTGGAATTAAGATAGTAAGATTCGACATCATGAAATGATGAACTAATATGTATCTCGACAATAGGGAAAATGGCAAGTCGAGGCAGAGGGACCAAATAACTCCCGACCAAATCGAGAGGAGGAATATCTAGCTGTCATGGGACGTATGGCAACTATTCTAGAACGAATGACAAAGGAACAGCGTCATCCCAAACCAGTTATAGTCGCACCGCTAGCAAACTTGGGAGCAACAACTTATAAGAGATTTACCAATGAATGCGCACCAAAATTCATTGGAAACCTAGATCCCACAAAAGCGGAGGCTTGGATCCGAAGAATTGAGAAGATTTTTTTCGTAATCCACTATTCGGAGGGGGATAAGGTGACCTTTGCAACTTATAAGTTGGAAGGGGAGGCAGACCATTGGTAGGCCATACAAAAAAGGGCCATGGGAATGGCTGAAAATGAGATCACATGGGAGGTATTTAAAGAAACCTACCCAGATCAATATTTTCCCGAAAGTTTGCGGGAACAAAGGGAGGAAGAATTTGCTCCGTTGTGGCAAGGAAGTAGATCGATGGTGGACTATGACACTAAATTCACAGAATTATCTCATTATGCCCCGCATATAGCTGAAGATGGGTTAAGGCAAAGAAATTTAAGTCAGGGTTGCGGGATGACATTAGAAAGCAGCTAGTGACGTTGAAGCTGCGCATGTACGGACATATTTTGGATCGGGCGCTAATTTTCAAAAAAGAACTGGAAAAGGAGCAATTTCATAAGAAGAGAATGGAAAGTCGAGGGAACCCAACATTGGATTCCACAGGAGAAAGGTAAGGAGAAAGTGAATCCACAGGCAGGACTAAATCTAGTAGCAACAACCGAGACCACACAAACATGCGCGATATGTGGAAATCGGCATGGCAGATAGCTCTGTCAAAAGTCTACGGGGGCCTGTTTCAATTGTGGCCAAAGGGGTCACTTCATTAAAGATTGCCCGAAGCCAAAAAGACCGATGGCAGAGAAACCAAGTATTCCAGGCAAAGTTTTTGCCGTTCAAATTCAGGAAATAGAAGCGGCCCCGAATGTGTTGGAATGTACTCTCCCTATCTTTGGTACTCCTGCTCATGTACTTTTGGATTCAGCCGCCACTCATTCTTTTGAATCTCTAAAATTTGTATGTCATTTTCTATCATCCCCGCATATTTTAAAACATATCTCAAATCTATCAACACCTATGGGATCCTCTATTACGACTGATATCTTGTATCCAAAGTGTGAGATCTGGATTTGGGAGTTAAAACTAGTCGCAGACTTGATATTATTGGAAATATATGACTTTGATGTGATTTTAGAAATGGATTGGTTGGCAAGTTATCATACTAACGTTGATTGTTTCCACAAATGGGTATACTTTGTCATTCCGGGGTGTGAACCATTCTACTTCCAAGGGGTAGTATGAAAGGAGTTGTCTGGTTTTATTTCAGCCTTACACACTCATCATCTAATGAAAAACGGATGTGAATCCTATTTGGCGAATGCTAGCACAATTGGATCCCACGATGTCCCAATAAAGGAGATTCCAGTGATTCATGAATTTGAGGATGTTTTTCTGAAAGATTTACCAGATTTGCCCCCACGTCGGGAGACTGTACATTGCTGAATATTTGACTCACTCGTTTGCTGTATTACTAATCCTTCAGATAGCTCGAACGAGTTTATGCCGGATGAGCAGGAGTGAAAAAAAAAGGATACAACGGATATTTGGAAATGTCATTTTGTTATATGTACTAGTTATCATTAACTTAGAAAGTATGTAGGGAAAAAAAAAATGCATCTGATGTAAGTTGGGTAAATTTTGAGATTGTACTAAATATCAATATATGACAAGTTTATTTTGACAACATAAGTATTGCTTCCGAAAAATTTTGTATGGCTTTAGCTGGCTTCTTTCTTTAATTTGATCTTGTGTATGATGAGTTTACGTCCTTTTATGATATTGATTGATAAAAGATAAATACGGTTAAGAATAAAGTTCTTGATGAATTAGTGCGTGAGACATCACAGTACAAACCCTATTAAGAGAGATCATGAATAATGACTTGCAGCAGCCACCCATCACACTGAATGATCTGTTCCTAAGATCCAAGTGCACACAGGAACCACTGCCTGTCCTTCTGGAAGCCTGAGACACCAACCCAGAGATCCTTAAAAGTGTGCAGATTCATATTTTCTTTCATTTGGTGATTCTGTGCTTCTTTTGTTTCTTATTTTTTCCATTTATTACACTCAATCTCTAACCATTACATCTAGGTCATCCAAAATTCAAGATGAAAAAATAATAATAACCATGAACAAAAGCAGTGAATGGAAAAGGATTGCGGTCTCCTGTTTTTCTTGTAATCTGAGGGAAAGCTTAAGCACCTATCCCATAGGACACTACGATTGAAACTATAGACAAGATACAGAACCCAGTTGAGGAGAATCACAGGACAGAGGAAACAATTCAGGGTACATATTCAAAGGTGAGACAGATCAAACCACCATTTTCCTGAAGATGAAGACATAGTCTAGGAGTGACATACAGTTTGCAAATGAGCTTTATGGTCCATCAATTATTACAACAATAAACTCAACTTGACCTAGCATTGCTTTCACATGCGGTCCTGAACAATGTTTGTTACTATAGTAGCGTGATATTTGATATTTTCTTTTTTATATGGTGCATTTGACTATGTCTGGTGCATTGGTAGCATATGATTTTTGTATGAACTTTTTATTTCTTAGAGACAGCTTATTCGTATTACAAAATCTCATTACATAAGCATGTTATTTACCGTAAGAGAATTGCATATGGCGAATGGATGAAAAAATTAGCATTGGTACGGTGCAGTTTGCAGCCGTTTCAGAACAAATGAATTAATATGCAACATATCAAAAGTATATATATATATATGAAGAAGCAAAACAAAATAAGTTGGGGGATATCAATCACATCAATCTGTTTCAACTGATATTTTAAATATCCGCAAATCAATCGTTGATATGGTGACATATCCCAATTATATAACCAGATTAGGAAATATTGATATCGGAGGGGTTTGATACAAATATATATCAGCCACTGCTTCATTCCGTGTTGACTTGCCTTTGCCAAGTGCAATGCATGGGGCTTGATCCTTTAACTACAATGGAGTCTACAAAACATATTTAAATTTATACACCTCTTTGAATTTCTGCACTACTAAATGGAGAGGGGTTAAAATTCAAAAGACAAAATTGTCCTGGTATCTTTAGAAATAAAAGAATAAGTATCGAAATTTTAAGACAACTTAGGTCATTTTTTGAACCTTTTGAGAGATTCTTGAACCAAAATTTGAGCATGAGTAAACAAAGATGGAAACGTTAGTTTTCTTAGGATATCTATTACAGTACGGATTCCCATAGTCAACAATCCATGAAACATAACCCGCTAGAGCACTCCAGCCAAGCTCCTTATTGTCTTCAAGCAGCTGATAGTTTCAAGATACATTTTCTAGTTTTAATGGTCAAAAGGAGCAGCCAAAGAACACTTAATTTTGCCCCCAAGGAGCAGCCAAGCTGCTCGACGTCTTCTATAACATTGTTGTTCTTTCTTCCCCTATTTGAACAAGTGTAAGTTTAAGGTTTAACTAGGTTAACATGTAATCAAAAATTAAAACAGCTTCTCCCCTCAAAGAGTAGTAAGTCTCAATTGGTTCACGATACCCAACACTATGATCGTGTGATTACGAAAGCTCACTATCAAATGTAAGTGATTCCCTTCGTATGATATGTGATTCCCGGCTTTTGTCTCTCTATTTTCAGCAATTCTCAATAACTGAAGTACGGGTATGCCTTTCCAATACACATCCATTTCGCTAGTATTGAAGAAGGTCATAGCAAGGTATCTCGAAAAAGTGACGTCATGCCTCATATTAATTTCAAAGAACTTCGTAAAATGAGGTAAGCGAATTCTGATATGCAAAAAACGCAGCATGAATTCCTAAAAAGGTTTCCTCAAGTAGAAGTTCCAAAAGGAGGATAATTTTTGTTGCCAACGAAAATCACCTACTGTGAACTTATTTGACCAAAGACACTTATTGTTGCCAAAGACACTTATTTGACCAAAAGAATATAATGGGAGAAAGGAGAATGAGGTTTGTTGCCACCAACATTAATGGAGTTGGCATAATCTGGTGAAAATGTCAGCAAGAACCCTGTGAAAGAAGAGACATCCTCTAGTCAACACTCGGACATCAAATGAAAGAAAAACCTGATGGAAGCACAACATGCAATATATAGGACTATTTAATTGCAAAATTTTATGTATGATTTTGGACATGCTTGGGATACAATTACTTCAAGTAAGACGTATAAATAATTCTGCAATTATTTTGTCCCAATTCACAGTAAATTTTATCAAACCCATTAAATTAATTATTAACACCTTATTAACTAACAAGTTTAAAACTTCCTTAATAATTCACATCATTATAAATCTGCAGAGCTGTTGGCTACAAGATTTGGATGTGTTGAGGATGAGCATGAGGTGGCATTTGTTTATTACTTTGCCAAAGGCATGCCTGGTGGATAAGCACACTCTTGCTCAGAGATCTAAGGAGACACATGCAGGGGAAACGAGCCATTGAGATGGCTCTCTTTAGTACGAAATTCAATAACCTTAGGGGAGAAAAGAAATTCAAATTTGCACAACTAAGAATAAGGAAGACAAGGGAGGAATAGAAGCAAAAAAAGGAAATCATTTTGCTGAGCCAATTTATGTGTGCAATCTTATTTCTTCTACTTCTCAAATTTTGCTTCAACTCTTTTATGATCTCATCGTTTCTTTGATAGTTTAAGAAAACTATTAAGTCATGAAAGTGTTGAATTATGATAATTTCGGAAAATTGGTATCCGAGTGAGTAAAAAGATGAGAAGTGAGAGCCAAACTCAACATTAGCTCTAACTAGTTCATCAGATGTTCACCGTGTAATCCACCTATTATTCTGAAGGAGGAGTATTCATAATCCCTCGAATATTACTGATTTGAGCAGTTACTCTTGCTTAGCTTATTTAAGAAGAAAATGGAGGGGAACATTGCAGTGATGGGCCAATTTATGTAAGTAATCCATCTCTAACAAATGTTTAGCCAACAAATACATGTATGTATTATTCGTATCCAGCCTTACCAAGGACTATGATGGCACGTTCATACAGATTATACTGAGTTTTCGCCCTAACTATTATGATACCTCGCCAATGGTCAATGTAGGAAACGTCGATAGTTCAAGAAAAATACTTTATACCAATGTTGATTATGTTGATCATTGATTAGTTTTATTATTATCATCGCGACCACTATATCATGGTTATGGCATTATTGGTCCACTTATGAGCTAGTATAACATACTGGGCTATTTTGAGCTCATTTATTTCCTCCTATATTTCAAACTAGTTGATATTTTGGTTCCGTTGGCTGCCTATCTTCCTCGGAGTTACTCCATAGGACTTCTTTTCATGTTGTATTGTTTTTTTTCTCTTTTTGGTTAAGTTTTTCTAATTAAGTGTGATTCCCGAATAATTTTTTGTATATGTTGTTGTATATCAAGACCACAGCCTATAAATGATCCTAGTAGTGTCCTATCTTGAATTATGCTGAAATTTATTAAATGTAAATCATCTATCATAGCAATGACGATTGTATATTTGTCGATCTTTAAAGAACATTAAGCGCGGTAGTATATGACAGTGGAGTCCCAAGATAAGACAAAGAGGTACTTACTCATTGGCTGCCTTCCCATCCAAAATCGAGTGAGGCTAACATCTTTTACTCCTAAGTCCAACAAAACATCTACGACCAAGGGAAAGGGAAAGAGCTCGCAACCCCACATAACACCAGCCCAAATCATTGAAGCATCTATTCTTGAGTCCAGAGGCTCCACAACAAAAGTTTGTTTTCATAATGACCATGAGGAGGTTACTGCAACGACTACAGAAGCCCAGTCATGCCAAGATCATGCTACAAACCAAAACGTTCTGCAACATGACAATGAAGATGCTCCTGTGCCAGTTGAGAATAAGAAATCATCTGTGTCGAATGAGGAAGCTTGTCCTCTAACAAGTTAGCCAACATTGGAGTGTGCAACACCGTATGCCTCCTCACACAAGGAAATTAACACAGAATTCGCCACGATGGAAGAATCAACTGACCTTGTCACGGTCAATATTGAAGAGACAAGACCCTTCATAAGGCTCCAATAGTTGTTTTCTGAAGTGAAGACCTTTTGCGATCCGACGTCTCATCCTTTGAAAGAGACGAAGCAACCACGCAAGCAAGCTATCAAACTCAGCCTTTGAATGGAAAATTCTAAGAAGTCCAACTAGTCGTGAGTACTAACCATTTTCGAATGTAGAGGCACCACATAGAACTAATGAAAGTTTAGAAGGTGAACCACGTACCCACTATGGAGCCCAAAAAACATCCCAACACGCCGCTTCCCAACTAATCCTGCTGACTAACAAGTGACCAGGAATCCAAGCCCATTCTACCAAATCAATCATAATATCATTCTGACGAAATAAAGTCCAAAATCTTCGGTAATTGGAAGATTACATACCCCAAATATTGTGAGCACTAGAAACGGAAAACAAAATCATGGGATTCTCAAAAACTCTCTCTGAAATTATGGCACAACGTAACACTTTTAATCTTACAGGCGATTAAACAACCTGCATCAGCGTCCAAGCATGCTCCTTAGTGCCCTGAAGCACCACGGCAGCTAGTTTTAAGGAGTATATTCTACTTTTAGTGATCCCATGGAGCAGCCAAGGTACATTTAATTTTGCCACCAAGGAGCAGTCGCGCTGCTGCATTTTCTCTCAAGTATTTGTTCCCGGTCTTCCTATTTACAGAATTTTAAGTTTAAGGTTTATGTAGGTTAACTTGTAATCAGATTTTAAGTAAGTTTCTCACCAAAAAGAGCAGTATGTCCTCTATTCGTGAGTTAGATCCAACACATGGTTTGAATGATCACCCAAGCTGTCTACCAAATATGAGTATTTCCCTTTATAAGGTGAACAATTCCCCAAACTTTCTCAATGTTTCCAATTGTTATTATCAATACAAGTTCTACTTTACCTTTCAAACATGCGTCAGTATCCAAATCCTCGAATGGAATAAAACCCACCAATGTAAGCATTGAATGGGAGATTTACCACCACAATTCCTAACTATAGAGTCAAGCAGACAAGTGCCCAAAGAATCACTTGAACATTGCATGGTATGCATGCAAAACAATAATTACAAAGTATGTTGACGATCTAGTGTTGGCTGGAAGACAATCACAATCTGAGATCAACATTTTGGGAACTACAGTGTTTTCTAGGGATTGATTAAGCCAACCCTGAAAGATTAATTATATCACCTACGGTTTTGTTTGACAAGTGGAAAAATGATGGCAGGGATGTTAGTGGACAAATATAGGAAAAGGGCTGAAGGGGTAAAGGAAGGGTAAATTTTTCCCTTCGCTTTTATGATTAATAAAAAGGGGACAATCCTGGAAAAGAATGAGCAAAGAAAAAGTAAAAAATAAATAAATTGATGAGACAAACCATAGCCAATAGCCACAACATAAAGTAAGCACCGCCACCATGAGCAAACAAAGAACCAAGTGCGCCGAAGTTTATTTCACAACAGGAAGAGCAGAAACATGGAAGAAATCAAGAAGATCAGTTTCATTTCACAACATTGTATCAGATCTATTATGGTATTCTAAACTTCTGCTATTAAGCATCTAACAGAATTCAATTATGTTACATTACAACTCCTTTCCCTCCAAAACTGATTTGCTATTATTGTTAACACAACTAACCACACAGATTGCCCCCTCAATTAACTTGCCGCATTGCTGAATGTAATATCCCCCCGTGGAAGCAAGATATCTCACCTGCAGTTGCTAATTATATCCCGAGTGCGCCCCAAGAATACTTCTTGTTGATGCACAGCTTTAAAGATTATGCTCTTCAACCAACAATAGAAAATGAATTGCCATGCAACATAAGGAGAATGTGATGGCCATATCATGACACCAACACCACATTCTGCTTGTTGATAGTCGTCCACAGATCTAGTGGTCATGGACCAAGCCATTGTGACAATCATAGAACAAAATATAGGCCAATACATTATTTGACAACAGAAAAATAATCAATATCCATATCAGTTACAATAATGTCAATATTCAACAATATGTATCGGATAAAACATACTAGTATCAGATTTTGCTGATACAAAAAAAAAATTCTCATACAAACAACAAAATTGAAATAACACTAACATTTCACCTTATCATATATTTTGATAGTAAAATATTTAGCAAATTTCATCAGATTTGAGTTTAACAATGTCTTAAGTCCAATAAAATTAGGATTAGTTCAAACATTTACATTAAGCCTTCCAAGAAGCAAAGTGAAGAAAAAATGGCAAATATATAATGGGCGAGAAATTGTGATGCCATTAATAGAGATCAATACAATTTCTTGTCAACAGGAAATACCTATATCATAATCTCCCAATACTAATATACATTAGCCAATATTTTGTTCCATAATTTTGAGATAATCGGCACACTATGAAGCCAACAAGATATCGAATTTTTTGAAAATGGTTAATATGGGTCAAATACATTCATTATACCATAATATGACCCAATAAATAGTAACACAACAGCTACATAACAGATTCATTGGTTTCATTTGGCTAGTTAAATGGAATGTATTTGACAATATCAACCACGATCGTAGCACATTTCTATTAATTTAATAGACTTTGTCAAACAATGACAAATATAAGCACTAGACTCATTTCAAATGTCTTAAACAAAAAACCCTTGGGACAACGGCGACATCCCACTTCTGTAACACCATGACCAAACCACAAAATCAACAAAACTGCAATTATGTTCCGCGGCTGTAGTATTCAGGAAAACTAAGAAATAAAGAAGGGACTGAATGCCAAAAGCACAAAACATATGATAGAAGAATGTGGTGGAGGCAGTGGTGGTCGCAACTGCTTGTTGTGTACGGACTCTGGAATCCTTTATATAATAGGGAAACGAGTGAAAATGGTAGATTGAAGGAATTAGAGTCGTAAGAGAAAAAAAATAAAAGGAAATACAAAACAGAATAAGAGGAGCAGGCGAAATACCGGTTAATCCAACGACTCAACTTGTAATCTGATGAATATAATTTCACATACTCAATGCTGTACATTCCTGGATCATACATACGACAGCTAATCATTCTTTGGATTCATTGCCTGCCATAAACCACCAACTACTTATTTCTACTATCAACTTCTTGATTAATAAACATAACAACCCTATCACTCATTATATGTAGTTATTCTTCAGAATTCTATTCACTCTAAATCATTATGTAGTTGAGCTTTTCAACCTGTATTGCTCCTTTTTGGTTGACCTGATGCATTGCTGATGTGGCTGTCAAGGAATGGCCTCTCTTACATAACAAACACCTTACCCTAACATAACCCTTGTCCTCAAGGATTGGATGGGGTTCACTGTGTAAGTATTTTGAGGTCATGGCTTCTGTGGCATTGAAATCAAGAAGAGGAATCGAGATTGATGTCCCTTTCTAGGTGTTTATTGAGGACACTGCGAAAATTTGTGCAATCAAACTCTGACCACCTTGGGGCCATCAGTATATGAAGGTGCTTGTGATATCAGCTAATAAAGCATGTTCAAACCATGTATATCCACCATCTTTCCTTGTTGTCTTGTAGTGTCAAACAAATCAAAAGCTTAGAGAAATCAAATAAGATAGGGTTATGTTCGCTTAACCATTCTAACCCCAGTATCATATCAAATCTGCCAAGTTTCACAATGAGGAAATATGCTCCACAGATGTGGTCCTGCATTATCTATGGAAAGTATTGGAACTTAGAATCACTCATCATGGTGATGTCATTGCTATTGCCACAAGCATAGGTGTAGTCTGAATAATGGTCAAGTAGTTGAGACTGTTAGTTTGGGATCTACGAAGTTACGGGTGCTACCATGATCAATGAGAACAAGTACGGGCTGTTCTTGGTGCAGCCTCTAATCTGAATGGCGATGCTTGAACAGATGGATGACACTGAATGTATTGAAATTTCAGAAGTGTGTTCTTTTGTAATTGGGAAAGTATATATCCAATCGTTGTGTGCTTGACTAGATCCTGCTTCAGCGATGATAGAATTGTACTTCTTCGATCTACACCTACGGCCTAGAGAGAATTTGCCATTACACTTATAGAAAAATCCAATCACCCCTTTTTGCCACAAAGATAGACAGTATTGTTGGACAGTTCTGATTTCTGTATATATCTGTATGGTCGGAACTGATCTCCCCTTACAGACTTGCAAAAAACGTAGTTTGTTGTACAAGACAGATTTTCCTTCATGCACAAACCACTGATGGCTTTTTGTTGCAGGGCAGCAATTTCAAAGGATAAGATAAAGAATGGGGTTCCAACGTTTTAACAATGGGTCTCAACACCGCTTTTAAGCAATAAGAAATCAGGAAGTAATATAGGATTCTGAGAGGCCATGATTTGTATGAAGAATCAATTCTCTAAATTCCAGTTTTTTCCTTTTTTTTCACAGTCCTCTAAGGGCCCAGTTTTTCGCAGTTTATTAAATTCTTCCTTAATATCTAAGAAGACTCTATCTCCAAATCATTTACAAATGTTCCCTCAAAAGATATCCCAAGGATTACGTGCAACATTGACCACGTAACCTTGAAATCACGTAGCAACTTTTCCTTCCAGACACATGGAAGTGATTTGTGAAGGAAGAATTTCATGAAGGCTAAAACAGTTTTGCCACTTAAAGAATCAGGCCATTGAATGCTGTCAAAGAAACAGCAGAATGTCCATTTGTGGTTTGTAACTTTGATAATGCTGCCTTCGTAGGATGACAAGTGCGGGAAGTTGGTTGTTATTGACTGGTCTACGTCGTATGAATAGATGATTGGATGATATACCCGAGCATGCTCAGTCTATGGAGAAGAGGACAGATTATTGTTGTTTCTATTGCTCATGGAATCCAACATCTTGGCCATGAATGCATCCAATTTCTCAATGTTGCTGATTCTGTCATTCATTTTGCAGAATTTGTCTTGGACGGAGTGCGGGTTGCTAATGGGCTGTTATTTACAATTTTCTTGGATTTAATTCTGTCATTGTTTCAGTTGTTCATCCATTTTCTTGGTTTGGGCATAGTACCATATGAACTATGAAGCCCAAATACAGACACAGGGCAGAGACACAGCACAATGTAGAAAGGCTGACCCAATATTTTTAAAAAATCTACGACATGACACATTAGAAACACAAACTCAAATAATAGTTAATATTTCTTTTACTTTATGAATAATACTATTTTATACTAAATTTGAAAC
>JAODPA010032367.1:0-12407 GCA_025585075.1 Nepenthes mirabilis
GCATAATGATATATATTTACCCATATTATATTTATATTGACAAATATAAATTATTCTTGATGGGTTCTGATGGGTTCCGGCACCTAAGGCCCAGAAAGAAAGACCCAAAGTCACGCCCACGGACCAAGAAGATTACGAGAACAATTTGGCCTAAGAGGCCCAAAAGCCCAACTTAGCCCAAGAAGTTAAGTTGACCTTAGAAGCTCGAGGACCTGAGCTAGCTTCCCAGGAGCCCAAATGGCAACAATGGTTTGAGAGACCAATTTGACCCAAGAGGCATGAGGACGCTATGAGGGACTGACGTCATCAATAACGAAACATCCGAGAACCTAATCCAATGAGCCCGAGTATCAGGTGAAAACCCAGAGGGATTTCTGAGGACGAGGATAAGGGAAAAGAGGATCCAAGATGGCCGAGCGCGCCAACTCAGATGATTCACTGTTACCAAGGAGCACGCGTTCTCTGCAACACGCCACCCCCGTAGAAGATCACGACGCTCAGAGCACGCGTCATCATGATGGGTCTAACGGCACCTAATACACTGGATTTATATAGTTGGTGGCGGGCGTCCCTGACATGCTGCATCAGCAGGGTTGGTGGCAGGCGTCCTGACACATGGCAACGTCACGTGTTCCCATGCCAACGGCATGATTTTCCTCTATAAATACCCCACTTAAGCAACGAGAAAAGGATTCTAACATTTTCTGTTATTTGTACGCATACTGTAAATAGCTCCCAAAAGAAAGAAAAGGAGAAAAGAGAAGAGAAAACAAAAATCTCTTGCCTTGTAATTCTCTGTGGCAACAAATAGTGTCACAGGGTCCAATTGTACTACACTTTCACAATAGTTGAATCTTTTGGACCTAGCGTCCATACCGTGGTTTTTCCCCCCTTTTCATTGAAAAATGGGTTTTCCACGTAAAGTCCTCGTGTCTTGTGCCATCATCCCTTTTTCCTTCTAGAAACGTAGTTATCGTCAAAATCAACAAATCCTTCTTGTGTCGCGCTATTCCATCCGTCCAAGAACCCAAAACGAGGACTCAGACTCTAGTTGTATGGCGGCCGGAATACGCGGACGCAATATTGGCGCCGTCTGTGAGAAGCGATTAAAAGTATGCTTTTCATATCTTCGCAAAAACGTACACAAACACTGCAATGACTTCAACTCCAAGATCTAGAATGGTAAACACGAGGGCGCAGTCGAGTACACCTGCCAGAGAATTGGCCTCACACCACGACGGTCCTGACCCTTGCGTTGGGATAGAAAACCACCCTGATCCAACGGTCAGGGCCTTGGAGGCCAGAATAGAAGGCATATCCGAAACCTTCGAAACGCTCTGCTATAAGATCGACGAGCGGGTGAGAGGAGCCCTTTCCAGGGCCTCCCAGGCTGAAACATCCCAGGGCAGGGACAGGGAGAGAGATCGCTGTGAGAAGCCGCCAAACTGGTATGAAAACCCGAGGACCCAAGTCGCCTCCAGCAGTAGGGCCCCATGTGGGCCGGAGGGCCGTCTGAACCCTCGGGTCCGATAAGAAAGCCCAGAGAGGCACAACTCTGGGACCCAGCGGAGTCACCGTGAGCACAGCAACCGATAAGCGGTCTCGTGGGATGCTCCCCCAAGGAGCCAGGGTGGCCGTCGAGCGCCGTACGGATCGAGAGCTTTATGAGTTGAGGCATTACCTCAACGAGAAGAAGGCGACTACCCCACTTCGAGTGGAGGAGAGGATAAAAAGAGGATGGAACTGAGTCCTCGGCGAGAGTAGTGGTGGAGGAGCTAATGCGCTCTAGTCCCCATTCTCAACAGAGATCAGAACGAGGACGCTCCCCCCAAAGTTCAAAATACCAAACCTGGAGGTTTACAGCGGTGAAATTGAGGCCCCTAGGAACAGAGTGGCTGCGGGGGTCATAAACATGATATCAAGCCGGCCGGCCAAGGGGAACGAGCAGGAGCTCGCGGTAGCAAAGAAGCCGAGGACGGGACCCGGAGGCGAAGACGAAGTTATCTACTTTAGCAATAGGGACATGGATCATGTAATTTCTCCTCACTCCGATCCCCTGGTTGTAACGGCACTCATTTCTGACGGAGCAAATGACTACCGGATGAAACGAGTATTTGTTGATAATGGAAACTCCCGAAATTTGCTCTACCTTGATGCTTATTTCAAATTAGGACTTAAGAAAAATCAGATGAGAGTGCCAGAAGGGCCACTCTATAGGCTGGACAATGAGCCAGTACCTGTTCAAGGTATCATCCAGTTAGAGGTGACTTTAGGGACATATCCGAGGATAGCATCCAAGGTCCTCACCTTTCTGGTTGTGGACCTGCCCTCGGTCTATAATGCGATACTCAGACACCCATGCTTGGCTGTGTTTGGTGCGGTGACTTCCATCCCGCACCTCAAGATGAAGTTTCCAACCCCGTGTAATGTAGGGGAAGTCCTCGGGGATCAATCCACAGGACGGATGTGTTACTTAGTACAAACCACGCAAGCAATACTTCCACAACCAATGGAGGACCCTCGACCTCAGGGACGAGGCCACGATGCAACACGCGCAACCTGGGGAGCCGACCGTCCAAGTCCCGTTGGATCCGGTGGATCCGGAGAAGTACGTTCATATAGTAAGCTCACTACTAGAGTCCATTTGAGACCAGCTGATCAGCTTCCAACAGGAGAACTCGGACCTGTTCGCTTGGTCACCCAGTGACATGCCGGGAATATCATATGAGATCATAGTCCACAAGCTGGGCATTGATCCTTATCACAAGCCCGTGAGGCAAAAGCGTAGGAATTACTCCACTGAGAAGTTGGTGGCCATACGCGAGGAAGTTAAGAAGCTCCTAGATGCCGAGTTCGCCCGAGAAGTGCAGTACCCAGACTGGTTGGCCAACGTGGTCATAGAAAGAAGAACAGTGGGAAACAGAGGATGTACGTGAACTTCACTAACCTCAACAAGGCATGCCCCAAGGATAGCTTCCCAGTTCCCAAGATTAACCAACTTGTAGATTCGACGTCCAGCCACGAGTTCTTAAGTTTAATGGACGCATACTTGGGCTACAATCAGATCAAGATGAGCCTCGAGAACGAGGAGCACACGTCGTTCATGACGGACCAAGAGACATACTGCTATAAGGTAATGTCCTTTGGCCTCAAGAATACAGGCGCAACTTATCATCGACTCGTGAACAAGATATGCGAGGATTAGATAGGCAGGAACGTGGAAGTCTACGTTGATGATATGCTCATCAAGAGTAGGGCGAGCGACGATCACATAAAGGATTTGGCCGAGACCTTCCGTGTGCTCTGGACCCACGGGATGAAGCTCAATCCGAGTAAGTGCACATTCGGTGTAGCTTTACGGAAATTCCTAGGTTACATCGTGTCACATCAAGGAATCAAGACAAACCCAAAAAAGATACAGACAATCCTAGACATGTAGTCTCCACGGACAGTGAAGGAGGTCCAGAAGCTTACCGGGCAGGTGGCGGCCCTCTCACGTTTCCTGGAGAAATCGGCCGAGAAGCACCTACCGTTATTTAAAGCCCTGAGAGGGACAAAAACCCAAGACTTCTGAAGGAGTGACGACTGTGAAGACGCATTCCGAGGGCTCAAGAGCTACCTCTCATACCCGCCCCTTTTAGCTTCTCCCCAACTAGGCGAGGAGCTATACTTGTACCTCTCCGTGTCTGACACGGTATTAAGCTCAGCTCTAGTACGAGAGCAACACGGGAAATAGCAACCCGTGTACTATGTAAGCAAGACTCTCGCGGACGCCGAGATCAGATATCCGCTCACGGAGAAGGTAGCCCTAGCACTAGTTTACTCCGCGAGGAAGCTCAGGCCATATTTCAAGGCATACAAGATAGTAGTCTTGACCGACCAGCCACTAAGGGCCATCTTGCGGAAGCCCGAGCTATCCGAGCGACTGATCAAATGGGCCATCGAATTGGGAGAATTCGATATCGAGTTTCGTTCAAGACCAGCCTTGAAGGGACAGGCCCTCGCGAACTTCCTTGTCGAGACAACAGTGCTAGACAATGGCGAGGGAAGCTAGCCTGGCACAGACGAGTTCAGCAAGGCATCAACATGGACCCTTCACGTGGACGGCTCCTCGATGAAGGACGGCTGTGGAGCTGGAGTTGTTTTATGCACACCCGAGGGGCTGGAGATAAAGTATTCGCTAACCCTGGGGTTCTCGGCTACCAATAACGTTGCGATGTATGAGGCCTTGCTGGTTGGGCTTCGATTAGCCAAGGAATGCTCGGTCAAAAACTTGGTCGTTTACAGCGACTCTGAGTTAGTTGTCAATCAAGTCTGCAGAAGCTTCGACGTTAACAACTCACAGCTATCCAAGTACCTCTGCAAAGTCAGAAGTGCGATCTCAAACTTCGAGGCAGCTGAGTTTGTCCACGTCCCCAGGGAAAAAAACGCTAAGGTTGACACACTGGCGAAGGCTGCAGCTTCGGGAGATCTAGAACAGTATGCTCGAGGAATGCGTGAAGTCCTGAACAGATCCAGTATCGAAGACCCCGAGCCAGAAATAATGCAAGTATCAGATGGCGACACATGGATGACTCCTTATCTAAGGTATTTATCTGACGGCATATTGCCTGAGAATTCAAATGAGGCCAAAAAGATAAAAGGACAGTGGGATGGTACACGATCATGGATGGCCAGTTATACCGGCGAGGCTTCTCGGCCCCCTACCTAAGGTGTCTTACCCCCGAGAAGGCCGAGTACGCCCTCCGGGAGGTACACCTTGGGATATGCAGGTCTCACATCGGAGGGAAGAACCTGTCCTTTAAGCTCGTGAGGCAAGGATACTATTGGCCCACGATGAAGTACGACGCCATGGATTTCGTGCGCAAATGTGAGAACTGTCAACTCCATAGTAACGTGAGCCATCGCCCCTACATAGATCTCCGGGCACTCCAATCTCCGTGGCCGTTCACCCAGTGGGGGCTCGACATTCTCGGACCACTCCCGCTCGCGCCCGGACAGAGGAAGTTCCTGATCGTAGGAATAGATTACTTCACCAAATGGGTAGAGGTAGTATTGCTGGCAAGGATAGCGGAGCAAAATGCCACTGAGTTCCTCCGACAGAACATCGTGTGCAGATTCGGGATCCTAGAGTGCATTGTAATCGACAACGGGATGCAGTTTATCAGGAAATGATTCACCAAGTACTGCACCAGCCTGAAGATCAACTTGGTCCACACATCAGTGGCGTACCCCCAAGCTAACAGACAGGTGGAGGTAACGAACCGCACAATCTTGCACGGCCTCAAGACCAAGCTAGAGTCTTCCGAGGGCTCATGGGTACACGAGCTGCCCTCGGTCCTCTAGTCATACAGGACGACGCCCCAAGAACCCACGAGGGAGTCTCCCTTCAGCCTCTACTACGGGGTTGATGCTGTCATTCCAATAGAGGTAGGCCTCACGAGTTCGCGGGTTGGACACTTCAGCACAACAGACAACAGCAAGAGACTTCGGGAGAACCTCGACATGCTCGAGGTGATCAGCGACCAGGCCAGGCTAAGGGTAGCAGCGTACCAGCAACGAGTTATCCGCTACTACAATAAGAAGGTAAAGGCGCGGCAGTTCGAGGTTGGGGATCTGGTGCTGAGGAGCATGGAGGCCAAGGGAAAAAACGCCGGCAGAAACAAACTTTTCTTGAATTGGGAGGGATCATTTTTTGTCTCTGCCATCCTTCGGGGCGGGGCCTACAAACTGCGCACCGAAGAGGACACGCTGGTGCCCCAGACTTGGAACGCCACGTACCTCAGGAGATACTACCAGTGATAAACGGATCGCCTGCTATCCAGGTAACCTGCCAAACTTAGGCTATCCTTAAATGAGACGGGCCTCTCACCCCTTAAAAAAAAAAGAGGGAAAACAAAAAGGGGGAGAGAAAACTCAGATTCGTCCAAGTGGCCCAAGAAGTCGTATTCTAAAAACTCGGATTCGTCCAAGCTGCCCAAGAGGTCGTATTCTAAAAACTCGAATTCGTCCGAGCGGCCCAAGAGGTCGTATTCCAAAAACTCGGATTCGTCCAAACACCCTAAGAGGTCATATTCCAAAAACTCGGATTCGTCTGAGCGGCCCAAGATGTCGTATTCCAAAAACTCAGATTCGTCCGAGCGGCTCAAGAGGTTGTATTCCAAAAACTCGGATTCGTCCGAGCGGCCCAAGAGGTCGTATTCTAAAAACTCGCATTCATCCAAGCGGCCTGAGAGGTCATATTCTAAAAAGTCGGATTTATCCGAACAACCCCAAAGGTCGTAGTCAAGGCTTATATTTGTCCAAGTGGCCTGAGAGGTCACGTGACAAAGAACTCGGACATTAGTGGAGCGCAAGACTAACTTATTTAACGCCGTGACAAGGATACTTCAGAAGTCAGGAAGGAGAAATCAGACACTTGCACTAAAATTAAATGTCCGTTTTATTCTTGTACAATGTACAATATACAAACAACAACAAAAAAAAGAGAGAGAGAGTGGGAAGAAGGAGAAGCTAGATCTTTGTGGATCCCGTGGAGGAGTCGCCCCGGGCTGCCCTTCTTCTTGAAGTGGAGAGGCCTCTGCACGGCTCGAGCTCTCCGGCTGATCTGAGGGGTGAGGACCCTCGGAAGGATTCGGATGTGAGGACCCAGGAAACCGCCTTCTTGCAAGACCGTACACATCCTCGGGGTGTGTGGCGCTCGCATTCTGAGGATCTAGCATGGCGATGGGGAACCGCGGATACAACAGCCGCATCAGCCGACGGCACAAATGAATGCCATCCCAAAACTTGGTCTCCAATAGGGGCGCTATATCCACGGCCCTCACCAACGCCCTCAGCGCCTTCTCCAACTAGAGATTCCTCTTTTGAAGGAATACATACTGGACTTGCTAAAGCCTTAGGGTTTCCTCAAAAGAGGTGTTCTTCACAGTGGCCTTAGCAAGCTCCATCGGCAGCCGCTGGTTTTCCTCTCGAGCAACCCTCAAAGACTCCATCTCCAAATGAGACTGGGCAACCTCACCAACCAGCTGGCTAAGACTCTTGGCCAGATCCTGGAGTTGCGAAAAAAGGCAAGTTCGTTAAGGCGCAGGCAAACGGGAAGCAAGGCAGATGGAAAAATGGTGCAGTACCTTAGAGACCAGAGGGTCCTGACTTGGGCCACGCTCCCCTGGGACCTCGGGCTCCTGTGGCTCATCTACAGACACCGCAGAAGCATCAAATGCAGCCTTAGGCGGAGGACCTTGAAGAATAGGGGGCTTAACAGCATCCGAAGTCCCTGCAACCTCCGAGGACCCAGCAACTTCTGAAGGTCTAGCAACCTCCGGGAACTCTGAGGCCGTGACCTCAACCTCATCTCTGCTAAGAATATAAAAAATGTCCTCGGCAGTGGTGGCGACGATTGCCTCCATCCCACAAAGCTCCTCAGCATCAACAGCTTCCACGGCGGGAGCGGTCGCAGCCATTGCTGCCTCCTCGCCCTAATGGACTCCAACCTCCTCCGAGGCCATTAAAATGATAGGGTCCTCAGATGGACCGGAAGGAATGTCCGAGACCCCACTCTGGGTCTCAACAGCAGAAGAAGAAGGGCTTGCAGCTCTAGGCTCCGTAGACGGTCCGGCAACCAACCCCATGGCCCTCCTAACCAGGGGTATAATGACAGCGGTGTCATTACTGGATGAGGACTGATCAATGATTTGCTATGGATCTTCCGGGGCCTCAGTTCGTGGACTCTTCTGCGGCCTACCGGATGGCTTCTGAATAGTGAGGGAAGCCCTTTTTTTCCTCAATATCTTTTTCTTCTTCTTTGCCGCTGCAGCAGCAGTGGAGACCCCGGACATTGTCACCCACTTGGCCTCCGCCAACTTCTCAGACGACAGCCAAGTATTCTTCTTCCCCACATTGAAACTGCCAAGGTTGGCCACCACTAAGTCTGTGACCACCTTGGCTATTTCCCTTTCCTCAGCTGTGGCATCCGAGCAATGTTTGCCCGCCACGTTTCCCCATGTGACCGAGAGCTGCCAGTTCTCTCGGACACCAAGAAAGAAAAATTTGTCTTTCCACCTCTTTGTGGAGTCCGGGTTCCCTCCACTCATTACGATAAACTTTGGGCAATGAGTCACGGTGATCCAATCAAGATTGTGAGTAAAACGAAACATGACTTTCACCATGGCTACCTCAAGAACCTTGTGGTGGCAGCGAGCGAATACGCAGAGAGAGACTAGATACCTGACAGCGTTCGGCTGGAGCCTGGCGAACGGGACGGCCAACTCTCTCATCAGATGATATAGCTCCAGTGGAATAGGGAAGCGAAGCCCGCCTTTGAGGTAGACTTCATAAACGGCGATAAAGCCATCCGGAGGGCTGCAAGCTCTCTCAGTGGCTCCTGGAACCACTATCGCAATGGAGTCGAGGATGTTATACTTCACCCGAATCTGTTCGAGATCCTTAAGGGTGAGAGCAGAAGCTATTTCTTTAACGCCTGGAGCCATGGCAACAGAAGGAATGCCTCTGCGACAGAGAAAGAGGAGGAGCGATGGCAAAGGATTTTCGGGGAACAAGAGAGACGCTAGGGAAACGTAGAAATGGAGGAGGAATGAAATGAGAACGAAAAGGGCGACTTAAAGGAAATTCGAAACATAAAATAGCGCCCTCATCATTTGCCTTGGCACACGTCAGTAGCCCATACGCAGGGAGCGAACGTGGGCTTGGCTTCCCAAGGCAATGTCACCTCAATCAAATGACGCATTTAATGCACTGTAGGAAAACCAAACGGCGGCGACAGATAGGTCTTGGATTGGTAATAAGGTCTTGGATGGACAAGAGACAGCTCCCATCAGCAGGACACGGCACCTGCGGACTGTCACAATAGAAGAGAGCTTTCCAAACTTGTCAAACGGTTGGAGTCCTCGAACCATTTGACATGGGAGGCTAATGATGGGTCCTGGCACCCAAGGCCCAGAAAGGAAGGCCCAAAGCCACGCCTACAGACCAAGAAGATTACGAGGACAATCTGACCCAAGAGGTCCAGAAGCCCAACTTAGCCCAAGAAGTTAAGTTGACCTTAGAAGCCCGAGGACGTAGGCTAGCGTCCAAGGAGCCCAAATGGCGACAATGGTCCAAGAGACCAATTTGACCCAAGAGGCACAAGGACGCCATGAGGGGCTGACATCATCAATAGCAAAACATCCGAGAACCTAACCCAATGAGCCCAAGGATTAGGCGAAGACCCAGAGGGCTTTCTAAGGACGAGGACAAGGGAAAAGAGGATCCAAGATGGCCGAGCGTGCCAGCTCAGATGATTCACTGTTACCAAGGAGCACGCGTTCTCTACAACACGCCACCCCCGCAGAAGATCACGGCACTCAGAGCACGCGCCATCGTGATGGGTCTAACGACACTTGACACGCTGGATTTGCAGAGTTGGTGGCAGGCGTCCCTGACATGCCGCATCAGCAGGGTTGGTGGCAGGTGTCCTGACACACACCAACGCCACGTGTCCCCATGCCAACGGCATGATTTTCCTCTATAAATATCCCACTCAAGCAACGAGAAAAGGATTCCAACATTTTGTCATTTGCACGCATACTGTAAACAGTTCCCAAGAGAAAGAAAAGGAGAAAAGAGAGGAGAAAACAAAAATCTCTTGCCTTGTAATTCTCTATGGCAACAAATAGTGTCACAGGGTCCAGTTGTACTACATTTTCACAATAGTGGAATCATTCAGACTTAGCGTCCACACCGTGATTTTTTCCCCCTTTTCATTGAAAAAGGGTTTTTTCACGTAAAGTTCTCGTATCTTGTACCCTCATCCCTTTTTCCTTCCAGAAATGTAGTTATCATCAAAATTGACAAATCCTTCTTGTGTTGCGCAATTCCCTCTGTCCAAGAACACAAAACGAGGACTCGGACTCTGGTTGTATGGCGGCTGGAATACGCAGATGCAACAGGTTCATTACCCATGGATCAACCCGGATGTTAAGGCCCATGGTGAAGAGGCTGTCGAAATGTCTCAACCTAGGAAGAGGACCTGCAATCAGAATAGATAAGCTTAGGATCCTAATGGCGCCCCAACCGACCCAGTATGTCCAATCAAGATGACCCACGACATTTTACCCAAATGCTGATGCAACTTATCATAATTGGTCATAATTGCACGGCAGAAATTTCATGAATATTCGCCCATGTACAGACAATTTTTTCCAGAATGACAACCACCATAATTACGGCCAGAGAATGGCCTAAAAAAAGGAAGGGATATCCGTTGATATCCAAAATTGCCTTGTTAGGCACCCACGAGCCTTGGCACCCAAACAACCTTCACCCTCTGTATATCTACTCCCCTCTCACAGAAGGGAAAGAGGACACACACTCGAGAGCCTGAGCATACAGGGAAGAAACCCTAAGAAAACAACAGAGATGAGACGTCAGAGAGTAACCATTTTGGCTCTTGATTACAAAGAAAGGACAAGAATTCTCCATCTCCCATTGAGGCCACTAACTCCCAGTGTGATCTTTCTTCCTCTCTCTTAAGTCATTCCCCATTGAACGCACCCACTGAAACCAAGTCTTCTGCCAGCCCTCAGCGACCAAGGCCATTGACAGCCTAGACGATGGCCTGCAAAGTTTAGGAGCCAGAAGGGAGAAGAGAAAAGCCACACAGGGAACAAACCAAGGCAAAAACCCAGAAGACGCGCCGACTCTCACATTATCGAGATGTCTCCTTCTCTTACCCTTATTCCAACCTGCATTTGTGGGGACCTCACCCCCATACCGAATCCCCCATCGTATGACTGGTGGAGTTGACTCGAGAAGAAGGGCGAAAAAGGCCACTCCGCCTGGAGACGGAAGGGAGACTCTATAAGGTCCTTACTTTCATCATTATCATCAAGAGGTCATTCCCGCCTTTGGTAAATCACTCCCCTCGTGTGGCTACTATGCCATTCATTGCAACAGTTAGTCTCAAGTGGAAGTACTCTAAGCTATTTTTTTTTCGGGCGCATCTCTAAGTCGCCCCTCGACTGGGCACATTTTGAAGTCGCCCCTCGACTGGGCGCATTTTTAAATTGCATCTCAGTCGGGCACACCTCTAAACTACTTTTCAGTTGGGTGTACCCAAATACTCAATTCCCATAATATGCATCTACGTATTCAACTTACATTATCGTATCTTTTTTATTCTTTTGAAAAGATATCTTATTTGAGTGTTAGAGGATATATCGGGGAGTAAGTCACACCAATCCTCTAACCTCTTGTTTTTAGTTGTGTTGTATAGGATCTAAGTTCGAAATGATAGGAACTGAATCGGCTCCAATTTAACCCACCGTAGAATATCAAGTAACCCCCTAACCTGTATAATAATTCGGATCCAGAGACGCATCACTTCCCAATGATCAATATTAAAAATTAAAAAGTCAATTGTAAAAATTTTATCAAATGATTTACATAATTATTTAATCTAAATCATTCATGTTTCAACTTCCTTCAACAAAATATAGGAGTCACCGTACTACAAGCTCTCTAGTATGCATGGGTCCAATGAAAATCGAAAGTTATGGCTGCTTGAAATTGAGTGCATTACTAGGAGTATAATAGTGAACTTCTATTTTGAAATGGTAATTTTCTATTTAATATCATTATTTAGTTGTAAGTTTACCATATCAGAAAATGCGAAGTCAAAACAATCGTATACTAGGTCGCATTTTAGTATATGTGATGTTGAAATTTTTGAAATTTAAAATGAGGATTAATTCTATGATAATTAGATGTATTTTGTACAAAAATTTATAATAGAATAAAATTAGCCATAGGTTGATAATTTTATGATGGGTATTATTATACTGGGCAGGCCCGGAACCCGGGTCACGAACCAACGCAAGGGCCCAATAAGACGGGGGTAGCCTTGTAAAGGCCGGGCCATCGGGGGCGGCCCACTTGGGTGGACTAGCCCAAACCCAGTCCGTCGACCCAACCCAACGGCCAGTGGGCTGGCGGGGAGATTCACCCGTGGCATTTCCCTAATTATTTACCAACGGCGCACAATGCAGTAGGGATTCTTACCAAAATCACATCAATTTTGATAAATATCTTACAAGTATTTTCAGATTTACTCGTCTCTTAGAATGGCAAGCAATAACCAGCGAAATCCGATGCTGAATCATTCACTGCTGAAAGAAGGAAACTCTGACTCAGTAAATTGTACCGCGAAGGACGCTATCATAAGGCAATCTTCACGACCCTTTCAAAGAAGGGAACGATATCGGCGGACAATAGAGCTTGCTTTAAATTGCCCCTACAATCATCGCGCCAGTTTAGCTTGTCTAGCTATCACCAATCGCCTCCATCTTCATCTTCTAACTCAACTATTCTATCTGCACAATATGTTGAATTGCTAATCCTAAAAGGAATAT
>JAODPA010032378.1:0-12406 GCA_025585075.1 Nepenthes mirabilis
ACTTATAATTTTATAAGCATTTGATGAATATATTTGTTTTAATTTAAAATTATGTCCGCCAATTCCAGGTGGTTATCATGTAAGTTTCAGTATAATTTTATAAGACGAATATTGGGATGTTAGTTAGTATCTTTCCTTATCACAAGTTGCATTATATTACTATTGAATGAACGTCAGAGTTATTGATTATTAATATTATTTTGGATCCTGTATATTACGATTTTTTGTTAATTTTTAAATTATTATAAAGTAAGAACATGTTTCCTATAATTAATATGGATATAAGAATATGGGACATGACATGTTATTTACGGTTAGTTGCTGTCTCACCATCGTCACCATTCGAAACCATATTTTTCGGGGATACAAATGATACAGCCATGGCATAAAAAACGTAAACAAATAAAAAATATGCATTGATGGAGACGACAGCATCTAGGCTCACACAGCCATGGCATCAAAATTAGAATCAAAAATAAAAAAAATTTGTTGTCATTCTCCATTGCTTCATCCCTCTCTGCCGCTTCTCCTCGACTTGGCCGACTATGTACCGCTCATCAAATTGAAGGAGAGAATAGAAATAGGTTACCGCCGTATGATGTCGTCACCACCTCCTTCAGCTCCTCCAAAGGCTCGTACGATGCCTCATCTCCACTGCTTCATCCCTCTTAACCGCTTCTCCTCGATTTGGCCACTCCAGCGCCGCTGAGCAAAACGAATGAGAGAAGAGGAAGAGGAAGAGAGAGATTTGTTTATGGGAATAGAATATGGATGAAATAAATATTAAGACGAAGGAGAGAAGATGAAGAGAGAAAGAGAGTGTGATTTGCTGATGGGAATGGGAATGGAATTAATCGGGACAAGAGTTTATTTCGTCCAAACAAATTCACAACCGTTGGATGTCTTTTTCATCCAACGGTTGCATATGCCTCCCTTTTTTTAGCATTTTCCTTTTTTTACTATAATAAAAATAAGGACCGTTGAATTAAATCCAGCAATCTCCGTTGAGCGTTCTCGTTTGGGGATAGTAGGGATTGTTTTGAAGTAAGAACGAGATAAAGGAACCGGGTTCGGAAGGCAAAATGACTCAGGTTAATATGTTACGAGCCTTTTATATTTTTTCATTTTCCCTTTTTCTCCTCCCTTGTCTTTCTGATTTTTTCCATTTTATGTTTTTATTCCCTTCGTCTGTTTCCTCTTTTCCTCTTGATTCCATTTTTTTTGTTTTAGCCTTTCAGTTAGATTTCAACCAATTCAGTTGGACTTTTATTATAAATGTAAATGCTTGTTTGGCTACAGGAAAATGAAGAAAGATATTATCCTTCTTTGCTTCTCAATTATTCTCTCTCCTCTCTCTTACGATTCTTTTGACTCTCTGCAGCTTCCTCTCCCTATTTCTCCTCTTACTCTCTATCATTTTTTTCCCTCTTTGTTCTCTTATCCCTCTACTCGATCTCCCCTTCCCAATCTTTTTCTCTGTTTTAGTTTTCTTACTTCGTTTGCAAGAACCGCTGCCGATTGTGCATGCAACATAATATGCTGAGTTGAACTAAATGGATAAAATAAATCAAAATAACATTATATATTTTTTAGAAATTGAATATTCTTTGGATATGATACTGTTGGGAATCACTCCCGTGAAGAAATCCTTATGAATAGAGCACGAATGTGCTGGTTCCTTCAGGAAAGGAATGCCGGTCAACACCAATGTTGACCGGTCTTATGGAGAATACGGACGGCCAACTGCTGGCCACCCGTCAGGAAAGCCAGAACGATGCCAGCTCAGCAGATTTGTTTGAAGATACCTGATCTCAAACGGTTATGCAGGAGCAGTTATTTTTAAACAGAACATATTCTGTCATTGGCTGTATAGAATATTGCCCAATTTTTGATGGGCGGTTACTGATATTAAAAGGTAAGTTTTGTAACTTGTTATAATATAGAAATATATACACAGAGAGTTAAGTGTAAGAGAAAAAAAATTGTGAAGGTAGGAGAAACTGTAAGCAATCGTGTGAGTGCTCTGTTCTTCAAGTTTTTTTATTCTCTACCGTGTAATAGGGAAAATTGTTCCCAAATCTCTCTTATAGTGAAACACATTCAGTGGACGGATTGTCCTGTGATTTTTTTCTTAGTTGAAGAGGATTTTTCACGTAAAATATTTGTATTTATTGTTCTTCTTCATTCATATTTCTTACTGTCTTGTTTAATCGAAAAAGTAGTGCGCCCTCTTTTTTCCAACAAGTAGTATTAGAGACGTGGATACATACTCCGTTTTAATGGCATCCTCTTCGTTTAAGAATCTGTCATTCAGTGTTGAGCATTTCAATGGGTAAGGCAACTTCATTCTCTGAAAAGATATGATAAAAAATATTCTAACGAGAAAAGGGACAGGGAAGGCATTGAAGAAGAAGGACAACAAGCCTGTAAATCTGACTGATGATGAATGGTAAGATAAAAGAGATTTTACAAACTGTACCATCAAGTTGTGCCTGGCGGACAACACTCTCCAAGAAGTCATTGGCATAACTGATCCGGCGGAGGTCTGGGAGAAATTAGAGAGCCGTTAGAAGTTTAAATCCTTGACGACCAGGCTTCATATTAAAAAGCAATTTTATGGCGTGTGATTGTCGGAGGGAAGGAGTTTTGAGAAGCACTTGGACGAGTTCAAACGGATATTAACGCAGATGTTTGCCCTTGATGAAGAAATCAAGGAGGAGGATAAGGCGTTAGTCCTGCCGGCCTCCCTACCGGCCTCTTTTGACCATATTGTTACAACCTTATTGTTTGGCAAGGACACATTAAAGTTGGATGAGGTTATTACTTCCCCGCTCAGGAATGAGTCAAGAAAATCACAAGGGACCCCGACGTCTGAATCAAAGGAAAGAAGTAGAGGCCGTGGTCAAAAGCAAGGAGATAAAGCCCGTAGCAAGTCAAGATCAAGGTATCAAAACTTTGAGTGTCACCACTGTGGCAAGAAGGGCCACATTAAAAAGCATTGCTTCAAATAGAAGCAGAAAAATGCAAAAAGAGAGAAAGGTGACAGTGGACGAGCAGAAGAGAAGTCATTCGTCTCTGTAGTCACAGCAGGCGACCTTCTGCTGACAAGTGAAGGAGACGTGGCAAACGTAACGGACAATGAGTCCGGCTGGATAGTTGACTCCGGTGCCACCTTGCACGTCACGTTCAGAAGGCAGCTATTCACATCTTATACTCCAGGAGATTTTGGAGTAATAAGGATGGAAAATGAAGAAACATCTCTCGTTGTAGGCAGAGGAGATGTCATCCTAGTCACAAATAACGGGACGAAGCTTATGCTGAAGGACACGCGTCATGTCCCTGGCATCTGGCTAAATGTCATCTCAGTCAGTCGCCTGGATGATGAAAGTTATTGTAACACCTTCTGTGAAGGCGAGTGGAAGCTGACAAGAGGGTCTCTTGTTATAGCAAAAGGTAAGAAGTCCTCCGGCTTATATGTGATGAAGGCTTGTGCAGTGGTAGGAGATGTAAACGCTACAACCAGCACTGAAATAATGGATCTGTGGCACAGAAGGTTAGGCCATATGAGTGATAAATGGCTGTCCTGCTTAGTCAGGAAAGGCTTAATAACTGAAGCAAAGGAGAAAGGACAAAAATTATGTCCTCATTGCTTGGCTGGAAAGCAAAGGAGAGTTTCATTCCATGGAGAATCATCCGGACCAAAGGCGGAGCTCCTAGAACTTGTTCACACAGATGTGTGTGGACCATTCAGAAACAAGTCTCTTGGTAGAGCCCAATATTTTGTCTCTTTCATTGATGACTGTTCAAGAAGGTTGTGGGTCTATCCACTGAAAACCAAGGATCAGATTCTTGGTACCTTTGAGCAGTTCCATGCTCTTGTGGAGCGTCAGACGGGGAATAAACTGAAGGCCGTCTGTAGTGACAACGGTGGCGAATACTTGGGACCTTTTGATGCCTACTGTTAGTCACATGGTATTATGCACCAAAGGACACCACCAAAGACTCCACAGTTAAATGGAGTGGCAGAACAGATGAATTATATACTCTTAGAAAGAGTTTGTTGCATACTCTTTGAAGCAAAGCTTCATTCTTCGTTCTGGGTAGAAGCACTTCGGACGACGGCCTACATTATTAACAGGTCGCCCAATAAACGTCTGATGGGTGAAGGAGCGGAGAAGATATGGACGGACAATGAGCCATCTTATGATTATTTACAAGTATTCGGATGCAAGGCATTCATGCATATCCCAAGAGACGAAATGACAAAGTTGGAGCCAAAGACGATGCAGTGCATCTTTCTGGGTTACGGGAAAGATGAACTGGGCTACCGGTTCTATGATCCAGTTACTAGAAAACTTGTCCGGTTTAGGGACGTAATATTTATTGAGAATGAGACGATTGAAGATATTGACAGAAATGCCAGATGTGACGATGTGCAAACAGAACAAGTGAGTGCTGAAACTGTTCGTCCGGCATAGTTAGAAGGAGAGGATCCTGGTCAGGAGATGGTTGAGGATAATGAAGGAGAGGTCATGGCTCCGAATGACACCATTGATGGAGTCATGCCTTAACCGGTAGGGAATGTCCCTATTAGACGGTCCTCACGCAATAGACGGCCCTCATGCAATAGACGGCCCTCACGCAATAGACAGTCATCCGTCCGTCTGTCACCAAATAAATATATCATGGTCACAGATGCCAGAGAGCCTGAGGATTATGAAGAGATAATGAAGGACGACAGTAAAGAGAAATGGCTGAAAGCCATGAAGGAGAAGATGAGCTCCCTTTATGAAAATCGCACCTTCAACTAGATAAAATTTTCAAAGAGGAACAAGGCCCTCAAGAACAAATGGGTCTATCGCTTGAAGTAGGACGAGAATACCAAGAAGCCTAAATACAAGGCACGGCAGGTAGTGAAGGGCTTCAGTCAACAAAAGGGGATTGATTTTGTTGAGATCTTTGCCCCGATTGTTAAAATATCTTTCGTCCGGGTAGTGCTAGGCCTGGCTGCCACCCAGGACTTATAGGTGAAACATATGGACGTTCGGGCTGTATTCCTCCATGGTGAGCTTGAGAAGGAGATTTACATGAAACAACCGGAAGGATTCAAAGTTAAAGGGAAGAAGAAACTTGTTTGTTGACAAAGGAAAAATCTGTATGGATTAAAACAAGCTCCTAGGTAATGGTACGAGAAATTCGAGTCAGTCATGACCAATCAGGGGTATCGGCGGACAACTCGTGACCATTGCGTATTTGTACAAAAATTTTCGGATGATGATTTTGTTATTCTTCTTCTATACGTAGATGATATACTGATCATCGGACGCAATGGAGACCGGATAAAGAAGTTGAAGGAGCAGCTTGGACGGTTATTTGCCATGAAGGACCTTGGATCAGCTAAGCAGATTCTGGGAGTCAGAATCCTACGCGATCGGAAGGTAAGGAAGTTGTGGTTGTCTCAAGAGAACTATCTTGAGAAAGTGCTCCAACGGTTCAACATGGAGAAATCAAATCCCGTGAGTACACCATTGGCAAATCACTACAGGCTAAGCACTCGACAATGTCCAATTACGGATGACGAGAAGAAATACATGAAAGGCGTTCCCTACTCATCAGTTGTGGGAAGCCTGATGTATGCCCAGGTATGCACCAAACCGGATATAGCTTATGCTGTCGGGACAGTTAGCCGATTTCTGTCTAATCTAGGGAAAGAGTACTGGTCCGCAATGAAATGGATCATGAGATATATTCGGGGTACTTTCAAGAGGTGCTTGTGTCTTAGAAATGACAAACCACAATTAGTGGGATACTCAAATGCGAATATGGCCGGAGATATTGACACACGTAAATTTACATCGGGTTACTTGGTAAAATTTACGGGCGGTGCAGTTTTTTGAAAATTCAAGCTACAAAAGTTGTAGCCCTATCCATAACTGAAGCCGAATGCATTGCAGTCACAGAGGCCTACAAGGAGATGTTGTAGATGAAGGAGTTTGTCCAAGAGTTAGGCATCAAATAAGAGATATGTGTGGTACTTTGTGATAATCAGAGTATCATTCATCTATGTAAGAACTCTTCACTTCATTTCAAATTAAAGCATATTGATATACGATATCATTGGGTAAAAGATGTGCCGGAGGAAGGTCTACTGTCACTAGATAATGTTAGCACGGAAGAGAATAGGATAGACATGATGACTAAGATTTTACCGAAAGGAAAGAATGAGACATGCTGCAAAATGGCCAGGCTAACAGATTTAGCTTCCTCACGGTCATGAGGGGAAGTTTGTTGGAAATCACTTCTGTGAAGAAGTTCTTGTGATTGAAGAACTCAGACGGAACAAGAAGAAGTTCCGGTCAACATGGTTGACCAGATGAACGGTCAACAACCGGTCAATATGGTTGACCGGTTAAAGGTCTAAGTTGATCGATTTAGTTGAAGATTCTTAAAACAATAAATGACGACGGTCAACAGGACATTGACCGGTCTAACTGAAAAGACGGTCAACAAGGTTGACCGGCTTAATATGGTAATACAAAAGATCTGTCACGTTATGAAGGGGGTTAGTTGATCTGCCTGTTTGGATAACCTTGAAATTTCAACAGCAGATCTGTCTGCTACTGCAGGCATGCGCCGCATGCTGCTAAACAGGGTAAACATATGCATGCTTCTTGGAAACTGTACACCAACCATGGAGTAGGGCATGGTGATCCTTACTGTTGCTGGACTTCTTTATATATATATATATATATGTGTGTGTATGTGTGCGTATGCATATGTAATAGTTAGAAAAGAAAAAGGAGAGATAAGTGTGTGAAGAAAATAGATGAGAGGAAGAAAAGAAGTAGAGTGCAGTGAGGCAAAATTGTGTGTTCATATTTTTTGCCTATTATTTGTAATCACTCATCTCATACATAATATATTTTACGGATTTAGTATCCCGTGATTTTTTTCTTAATTCAAAAGGATTTTCTACGTAAATATTGTGTGTTCATTTTCTTGCTACTTCCATTCCTTCTCTTCAATTCCCTTGTGTCTGTGACGGTAGGCCATCCTATTTTCGGCCAACAATTTTTGACTTGTCAACAAGCAAGAGGACGAAAAAATCATTATTTGTATCAACCCCTATCCATGCCACACAAGTCTTGAGAAGACTTAGTATGGATTTTGTGTTGGCGTTGCTAATAACGTAAGCTAGGTAGGACTTTATCAACGTGATAGAGGGCCAATTCACAATGATGGGAACCATTTCCTATCTTGTCAAACTAACACTAATATTTTGCAAGTTGTCCAGATATTCTTCATAATATTGTTTGACTACATGGAGTCCCAAGAGAATCAATTAAGATAGGACCCCAACTTGTTGGCCATTTTTTGACGAACAATATGGGGACCTGTAGGCATGAACCTCCAATTTTCAAGCACTTGCCACCAAAATGGATGGATTGTGGAAGAGAATCCCTAAAATTCGGATGCCATTGTCGCACAAGCCGAATATGCTTATAAATCGGCCTAAAATTGATCCACACAACTATCCCCATTTGAAGCAGTTTATGGGCAAAACCTAGCACACATTTTGGATCAAATGACCTTTATCTATACACGACAAAGTAGTACAGAAGCTGAAGAATTGACCACACATGTCTAACATACACACAAAAGTATGATCATATTGACTAGTTTAACAAGATTTTAACGTAAATATTGATACTTGATGAGAAGATTGAAAATAAAGATAAGGCATTAATATTACTAATTTTATTATTAATTTTATACGATTATATTATCACTATACTACTGTTCAGGAGGAATACACTTAATATTGAAAAAATTATTGTTTTCTCACTCATGAACGAGTTTAAATAGAGAAAAGTAGTGAGATTTTGGGAGAGTCGAATATCTTGGTGTCCACTAACAACAGAGGCATAGAAGATTGGGGGAGAGAAATGCCAAATCAATGAGAAATAATAATTACTCCAAGCTTAAGGATATCAACATCAAATACTTTCCTTATGGTAAGAATGACTATATGAAGCAATATTATTTTAAACGAAAGTAGGAGGACGGTGGTAGTAAGTGGCAATAAAGGAGGTATTTTGAATTATCATTGCAATTGAAATATTTTGAAACTAACATGGGTATTATTGAAATATTTGTCTACTTAATTTCATAACTTTAGATAAAGTTGTTTCATTATATTATATATGGTTCCTAGGATTAAATAGTAGAAATAACTTTTATGCAATACATAGATAGAATTACATACATTTAGCCATTTTCTTACCCCATAATAAGATAAAGTTATGCATTAGACTATTTTTTTACATTATGATAAAATTTTAAATTTGAGAACAAAAGAGGATAGGAATAGTTGACATTTGCTAGAATTTCATAAAATGACTTCAACTAGATTTACGTTACATTTATCTTGTGTATCCATATATGGCATATACATCCAACTACCAACGACAACAGAGGCCCTAAAATTCTCATAAAGCGTAGTCTTTTATATTTTAATAAAGGCTAGTCTTTCTAACCCTAGCTAGCTAATCAATAAAGGTTAGCAACACTTTGACAGAGTCCTTGAGATTTAATTTCATCTTGACCATCACCCAGACAATAATCAGACACCTCGTCTTGACTGCAAAAATCAAAATTTCCATGATGATCGTAGGCGAAACTGAACGCAAAATCCTCTAACAGCACATCATCTTCCACGCTAGAAAATTGCTGATAATTGTTCTTATGATACCCAGCATGTGAAGAGGGCGGCAGCAACGATCTTGAAATAGTTCTGAAAGCTTCATGAGATGAAGAACCAGCAGTAGCTTGCCGCCAATGTGCAGGAGGAGAGAACTGTGACTGGTGAAGTACTGGGTGGCTGTGGGAGGAGTTATCACTGGTGGTTAGATTGTGGCTGCCATGCGGAAATGACTTGAGCAATGCGTTTTGGGTTAGGAAAGTAGAAGAGCTTGGGAAATGGAGTTGATCATCATCAGTGGGAAAACTGGGAGTACACGTTGGAGAATTACTTGAAGACTCATGGATAGGAATATTGCTTCTAGGGTTAGAATTAGGAGCATAATTAATGCCGATATGGTCGTGAGTTTTGGTAATTGAGAGATGGCTTTTTGATGATCCACCGCTTCCAAAGAGCTTCTTCTTCAGCTTGGTGTTCCAATAATTTTTCACATCATTATCTGTTCTTCCGGATAGATTAGAAGCTATTGTTGACCATCTAATTAATAAACAACAACACAACACAATAAAAATGATTTAATTTAACTAAATGGTAAGTTAGATAAAAACGTTACAGGGTTAATGAATAATGCACTTAATCAATAACAATAAAGTTCTAACTTATCTGTAGGTAAAAAACTACTAATGAAGAAATGATAAATATTAAAGTAGTTGTAATCAGACAAAATGTTCAAATATTACCCCCTCCTCTCAAAATCTCTATTAGTCCAATGTAGAGGATGGACATTGTAATTGAATATGAATATGAAAAGAAATCAATATAAAATTTCTATGTCAAAGAAAGAATTGAATTTAGATATATCCTTTAAAATTTAAAAAGATGCCTATGCATACAAGTGATCCTTTATTTCTTGCATCTATATATAAGATGTTTTTGCTTTAGTATTTAGCAGGAAAATTTGAGAGAAAAATAATATAGAGTTCTAGTTTTAAAAAATAATTATATTTTGATGGAACCCTTGAAACTATAAGTTAAAACATCTCATGATAAATCTCAGACTAACCTAGCTAAAGTTTGTAGATTAATGTGATCTTAATATAAAATTGTTAGCTCAATCGCATAACGGTATAAAAATTATCTAACTAGTATATAATAGCCGGTTTGATTAGAGTGACAACCGAGACAATCCCAAGATATAGGACTTGGAATCTAGTTTGATAATCAAGGTGATGGCTTCAGAATCAGTTGAATCAGAGATTTATAATACAAAAACCAACTCATATTACCTCTTTTAAATGTGTGAAGACCTAGGCAACTGCCATATCGTTTCCCTAAATAAGGACACTCTTATGCATTTAGTTTACACTTCTACACGAGTGTCAAACACAAGTTGAAGCACACACTGTCAGTGTGGACCCTGAGAAATGGACTGTATATCCTAAACAATTCTTCACACTACTCTTAAGCAGCCAAAATTGACTGAGCATCCAGGTAGAACTGGGAACAGCGTTATGTACCATCAACCTTTGTCTCTTTTGTCTATTATACGTTGGCAGGTTCCGTGTTTCGAGCAAAGACAATAAGCGATATATCTAGACAAAGTTAAGAAAGTGCATGAATGTAAATTCATGAGAATTAATTGTATGTACGTATAGATATGTATGTATGTAAGTTTGGGAAGAGCATGCCTGCTGCCGATTTTGGCATAGAGGGAAATAATGATGTTATCTTCTTCCTCAGTAAAGCCCCCATGCTTGATGTGTGGCCTAAGATAATTTAGCCACCTTAAACGGCAACTCTTCCCACAGCGCTTTAGACCTATAAAAAGAATTATTATATATCATCCACGAATGTTAATGTCCATTAACATTTAATGTCAGTATCCGGTACTCATGACAGTATTTGTATTAATAATCAGGAGGGAAGCGAAATCTCACGGAAGATTCACAAAGTTTATATTCTTGTTAAATCTTCATGTTCCTTGTCCTTACAGTGCACCACAGAATAAGGCTATAGTATAATGTTAAAATTATTCTATTGTGACATGTAAGCCAAGGGTTACACCATCAGAATAACCTCTAGATAAATATAAAATTGTTCAGTTATTGGTAAAATTTTTATTTTATCCATGACATAATTTACGGGCAACGTTAATACAATTAAAACTTTCATAATAATATGAAATACCTCATATACTTAACTTGTTTTGCGAGATATATGTACAAGTTATTACCTAATTTATTTTTTTAAAATACAATAAATAATGAACACTTCACCTTATATGTTTGCCTAGGTAGGATTAGAATGGCAAAAAAAATGGACAATATGCTGCTACGTGTTGTCATAGGAACTCATCTGAATCATAAGAACAAAAAACATGGGTATCAAATTTCTAAGCCCTTTGGTGTTTGAACATGCATCCATTCATGCATTAAAATGAAATATTTAATTAGTACTTTATATAGACATATTTGATAAATTAATTGGGATAATATGTATATAATAATATATTAAATAAAGTATAAATATGTCAAAATTTTAAATGATAAATCAATCGCTTCCCAGGCTATTTAGATTGATCCAATTAAAGTAGAATTTTCAAATTCAGTCTTGATTTTATCAGTACTCTCTCTAGCAGTGTTCAAACTACGACGAAATTATGCGACAGAGGAAAAAGGAGGAAAAGAGAAAAGAACAGTTCATGCTCAAAACAACTGAATTTGGAGGGGAAAAGAGGTGAGGGGGTAGCAGTTTGGGTTATAAAGGAAGACCAAACGACGAACAACGCATGATACTCCTGGATCATAAATTCTGAAACAAATCTTACGCACATAGTTTTATCTTTAGATACATATATAGGCGTTATTTTCATAGTTTTACTAGCATATAATTCATGATCTTATTCATAATTTACCAAAGTTCAGCCCATTAGAGCTTGCACTGAACTAAGAATTAAGTATCGAGAGGGAGAACAACCAGCTTTGTGAGGCAAAGCAATCCAGTTACCACCAGTGCCGTACTCCTGAACATAGCTTTTGAGGGTTTCGTCTTCCTCAGGAGACCATGGCCCTCTCTTCACCTTTGCTTTATCACAACATGGAGCCCTTCCCATGGATGCCCTCTCTGTGTGAGAGAGAGAGAGAGAGATGCACAAGTTAAATTGGAGACGCAAGGCAGAGCAAGAGGGAGCACCAATAATCAATATAACGAGTTAGAAGAAGAATAAGCGAAGGGCCAATGGGCATCTATATATCTTCCACAGTTACGGAGAAAATGATAAAAGTATTCTCACTTAAATGTCATACATATTATTATATTTTAGTATCACGTAATAAACATGGGCATTACATAAAAAAATCAAAAAATATATTTTTCTGACTTTGTTAAACTCTTTAAATTTTTAATATGATCCAAAAGGCACTCAATTTATCCTGAAAATTCATAAAGTAGAAATTAAAATTAAAAAAAAAACAAATTGGGGAAAAAATCTTAAAAAATAGTGATTTCTTGTAGCTCTCATCATGTTAGAATATTTATTTTGTAAGGAGGACTCCACTGTAAAATATGACTCGCCAATCCCGTGTTCATTTAAACATGGTATTTGGAATATCCATTTCTCTATTTGTCATTCATACGCGAGGCCGTCGGTGGCCTCAAGCGTCCATAGCAAGGCAGGATCTGTTCGGTATTTTTAGATTAAAAGGG
>JAODPA010032389.1:0-12406 GCA_025585075.1 Nepenthes mirabilis
TTAACACTATCTCGTAAGCCTTCATGAAAAAAAGAAAAAAAGATGAGTTCAAATGATCACGAAGCACCTTCGTGGGATGTTTCCACGTGTCATGAAATCCAGGTATCTTAGAATAAGAAACCGTATGAATTTTGGTACTGAATTGAAACCCGCGTACGCGTCGTTGCTAGTTGTCTTGCTCTCGACGATGAAACAATCCGATTGAGTTTTAGTATCTCCTGTTCATCCCTTCTTCATCGACCCGTTCCCTTCTTAGAATTGGAGGATTTTCACCTCTCTGGATCTGTGGTGGTCCGAAATTCCCCTTCCCTTTTGCTTTCATCTTCAATGGTGAATAATTCCGAAGAATCGTCCTCTCTTCTGGAGAATCAAGAATCAGTTGACAAAGACGCGAAGGTTGTGGAAGAATTCAAGAACAAAAACAATTATAATTCTCCGCCGCAACCTCCTCCTGTGCTTCCCGAGAAATCACCTCAGGCGCCACCGCCACAGCTGACGCCGCTGGTGGCGGAGAGCAATGGGTGGACCGCCAATGGATTTCCGTTAGGCGTGGTGGGGGATCCGGTGGGTCGTACTCAGTGGAACTCGAGTCTCATCTCTTGTCTTGGACGTCAAGATGAGTTCTGGGACAGCGATCTTGAAGTTTGTGAGTGTTTTATCTGATTTGCGATTTACATCTGATTTAATTTGATTCCTCGGTTCTAGAAAATGTTGAAATTTTGCTACTAATTGTAATTTTTAGCAATTATTAGATCTGATTTTTCATTTTAGGGTCCCAGAGACGGTTGTTCAAGTGATCTCCTTTTCGTTTGTTGTTTGGGAAACAGGATCAGAGTCATGTTTGACTATTTCTCTTATGGGTATATTTGGGTGATATGAATTGCCTGAAAATATGGAATTATCTTAGTGAACCTAAACCTTTGGAAAAGGGCGATTTCATTAATTGTAGTCAATCCCCCATTGTCATTCCATAATCAGAGAAGGCAATGAGCTTAATTTTTTTTGTTTGTTTTGTTGGGAATTCCGCACCCCTGATACACCCAATGCGGCGCAACGGAACAAATCCGAACCCTTCGTCGACCGTCAGTTACCAAATTTGTAAGCACAAGAAATAAATAAACAATACACAATGACTTTTAACGTGGAAAACCCTTATCAACAAAGAGAAAAAATACGGGATAAATTCTGAATAAATCCACTATAAATAGTACCGGTTACAAGAACCCCCTCCGAAATTCCTTCACTCTGAACCCGAGTAAAGAATGGTTGAGTACAACCTTCTTTTAAGACAACCCACAAGAGAAATATAATGGAAAAAAGAGCAACCAAACGAAAATGCGTTTCTACAATCACCTCCAGAACGATGTACCCGACCTTGACGAAAAACGAAATTCAAATCGGACATTGATTGGATGCCGAACCTCTTCCTCTTCTCTCTCCTTCTCTCCTCTCTCTATATGCGGTGCCTCCTATGGAGAAAAATTTTAGAATCATAATCTTAAAACGCGTGAGCTGCATTTTATACCACGTACCGGCACTCGAGCTCCCGGTGAGCATGGATCAAGCGCACGGGTTTTAGATTTTGCGCGTGAGCGTCCGGCAAGCACGGATTGAATGCACCAAGTCTGGAATCCGCACCTCTACACCGCTTGAGCGTGAGGTGAGAACCAGCAATTCTCCATCAATCTTGAGTGGAGCTCGAGCGCCTCTCAAGCATCCAACTTGATTTTACCTCTTAGCCTTTCGCCGCACGCAAACACTCATTCCATGACAGGTTATATAATACGTCATTTCTATATATTTAACAGTCAACACCTGCATTATTTTTCATTTTATAACCCTATTTGATGATGGTAACCGATGTTGATTTATCATTGATAAAGAAGAAAATGGAAATGCTATGGAGGGATTGGAAAATTTCCTATATTTGCACGATTTTAGGAAAATAGAGTCTAAATTGCATGAAATAAGGCATCGATGACGCCTCTGAGTGGACCAAAAAGAGAGGGAGAAAAAGGGATGGATAGATCCCTTGTTGAATAATCTAGAATATCATGGGACTCCTATTTGACACTTCTAATTGTGATGCCTAGAGTGAGTAATTTCTGGAGCAAATTAATTAGTGCAACAATGGAATGGGAATACTAACTGTCAAAAAGATGATGAGGATCTAAGTTAAACTGATGCGAAGAGCTTAATTCCACTAAGACTAGAATTTATATGAGGAAAATTTGGAGTTCTCTAGCCTTTTAGGTGTGCAAATAGGTTGTTGCACATTGAGAGGCTTCCTAGGTCAACATTGGTAGGACAATTTCGAGGAACCTTCCTTTGCAGTTAGTGTCCCATATTCACACTAAAAAGTAATAGCTATGTGTTTTTTAGAGGCAGGTTGGTCTATGTACACCCAGAGATTTCATGGGATAGACCATCTGCAAGTCTGGCTTCGAGATTAGGATTTTCATAGCCAACACTGTCATGAAAAGCCTTAGTTTTGGACCATTGTAAGAGGATTTTGTTAGCTTTGGGTAGCACCACCTATGGAGAATGAGATTCCGTTGCTGTGGGTATGCATTTGAAAAGCCAAGACACTGATTTCATGGGGCAATGACAATTATGGCAGACAATTCGAATTATGGGATTCATGTTGTCCAGATGAATTCGAAAGTTTGAGAAATGATAGTCTAATTTGGGTTCCTTTCATATGTTTTTTTGGAAGGGTGGACTTAATGATGTGTGTTAATATTACTGCCACTAAAAGTGCATAGGTCCCTAGGGCCAAGGCTCTTGGAGTAGGCTTAGGCTTGATTAAAGTGAGGTGTCCATTGATAAAGCCTATGAATGTTCTTTTAATGAATTTCAATTATTAAAACTAATAATTTAATAAGAAACAGTAAAATATTTTTGGTTTTATATTAAACTTATAATTCAAGTCTCGGATTATAATTTATTTTGCAAATATATTTTTTATTTCAATCAAATACCAAGTTTAAAAAACATTTTAATAGATTATATCTTTGGGTAATTAATAATTTTTATATAAAGATTTTTCATTTAAATATATTTTTTATTTTGCAAGCCTTGGTTTTTGTATATCTCCATGAAGACTTTTCCCAAAAAGAGATAATCTTGGTGATTACCTCAAATAAATGTACAAAATTAATTCCTGATCTTAACAGTGTAGCTTTCTCAACCATCATTAATGTCAATTGCCATAATTGCCAAAATTCAATTTTGAACTTCATAGACCAGGCAAGACAAAAAATATGAGAACAAGTTATCAGGCCAAAAGCCCGACACAAATTTAGTCCCATCCTAGAAGAGTGTGCAAGTGCTTAATGTTGCTTGTGTGACATCCATGTTCCACTGGTGCCTTTTTATCCGACGCCGTGCTTGTGCCAGTGTGTGCACCACCGTGGGCTAGGAAACGCCCCCTCCCCCAATTGAAGTAGGCTCAACAATGTAGAAGCTCAACTTGAGTTACTACTTATCTTTTTTCTCGTACTTCAAAAAAATATGTATTAGGCCCATTTTAAAAGACTTTGCTATCTCTCCTTTGTCTTAGACCTGGGTAACAAATTTGCGTACATGAAGGAAAGCATCAAAGCTACTCAATTCATTCAAAAAGACACAAAATTGTGTGGGAGTGATGCAACATGTATAAAAATAAAGTGTAGAAAGCAACTCCAAAGGATGTGGTGTTGCTCAAAATAATTTGCTTAATTTCATATGATGTGCCATGTCTTTTGGGAATAATTCGGGACATAATCTTTTTTGCAAAGAGAATTATCTTAGAATTATCATGTGCAAGTTAGAATTTTGTGCTGAGGTCACTCCCATGTGGAGGTATTCCTGGTCCGGGGACATTGATAAGGGACGAGGGCTCTGATGAAGGCAAATTGCAACTTGTTCACCCGTTGACCGGTTAAGAGTAGAATCCCGTTGACCGGCTAAGAGCAGAATCCAGTTAACGAGGGCGTTGACGATCTGAGGATAGACCTTGTAGAATAGCTGTCTTCTACAATTGTAGACCGTTGTCTTTCCAAATTTGAAAATTGTCACTGGGAGAATGATGGCATCATCTCTTGGAAATAGCAGGTCAAATTGCAGAAGAAGCATGCGCCGTCTGCACCATCTATTGCAGAAGCATGCGCAGTTGTTGCAGGAGAAGGTCTGCTGTAATCACCCTGCTGTGTGGGTGATTGCTCAACTTGTATATATATATATATATGGATTAAAACAAAAAGATATAGGTTGTGCAAGAGAGAAGTGAAAGAGTATGAAGAGAAGAGTAGTGACTGAAAAATAAAGTATGAATTTACTTTGTGTTTCTCGTGCTCTGTTTTCTTCAACAGTTTTCGTCTCCAGTACCTGTGTAAGCCGTGTGGCTTTATTACCAAATTTTACATAGTGAAATTTGTTTGTGAATTAAAGTCTTGTGGTTTTTTCCTTATTGAAAATAGTTTTCTACGTAAATCGTTGGTGTTCTCTTTCTCTTCTTCTTTTCTCTTTAGTGCTTGTGTTCCCCCTTGTTGGTCGGTCGGACGCCATTTTGACCCAACATTTTGGATATTCATGGGTGAGGTTTTAGACAGTGACTTGTAGAAGCAGACTATGAAAGATTAAGTGTAGTGGGCTTATAGAGATCTAAGTATTTATCCAGTTTGAAGAAAAAAAAAAATTGAAATTAATATAACGGCCATGTAGCTGAATATGACAGCATTGGACTGAATGTTGATACAACATTAATAGAGCTCGGATGGGTGTTCATAAGGAGGTAATGGTTGCATCTATAAACTACAGGTGAGGAAATTTACTTCGTCTTCACAGGCATTTGAGATTTGGATTTTGCCAGGTTTAATACTCAAATCACCATCTATGCAAATGCTGTTCTTGTTCTCCATGCTGACGTCGAATTTTGTTAGGTGTTCTTGGAACTGTGGCGCCTTGTGTGCTCTATGGAAGCAATGTCGCAAGACTTGGATCGGCACCCGAGACATTTACTAGTAATTGCATGAATTATAACGCTCTATATCTAATTGGAAATTACATTTTCGGTTGGAACTGCTTGGCACCTTGGTTTTCATCTAGAAGTCGTACGGCTCTGCGCCGGAGGTTCAACCTCGAGGTAAGCCCTTTTTCTGTTCTCATCATTTGGTTTCAATTTACAGTATAATCATCAAGCATCCTGCTGCTGAAGCATTTTTCTGTTGCACACTACATCTTGATTAAAAGTACTTTCCTAGTGGTTATGGCTGTATTGGCGTTGGATTGGAATTTTGCATGTCTATTTTTACATCATAGATGCCATGCCTTTCAATTTCTAGATGTCTCTTAGTGCTGATTGATTTCTTCGTTTTGCAGCAGTTCTTATGTTGAACTGAAATATGAACTAGTATCTAGTTCCTTTTTCCAAATTTTGTCTGTGTACATTTGCAGGCTTGTTACGTTTGGGGCAGAAGCTACCCTTGATTATTTGGTTACCTTTCATTTATTTTCTCTGCATGCTTGCAGCTTGTTTGTTTATAGGTTGTCTAGGACAAAGACCTTTGGCACATGTCTTGGCTTGCTTATTTAATGGATGAAAACATCTTTATCATTATCAGTATTGGTGTGGCTATATCGGTATTTGGTGTATCGGATAATATGTATTGGTATTGGATATGTCTTAAAAAAATTTATGAGAATTGTAAGTTAATAGAAATGTATTGGTTGGTGTATTGATTGTATTAACTGATATATCATGATATATTGTTGATAGGATGACATATCTCGATGTTATCGCAATATTAGAAAATATTAGTATGTGGGGCATTGACTCTGAAACATATTGGCTGATATTTGAATCTATATTATGTTGTGCTATCAATTTTGAGGGTAATATATGCATGTAGTTGTGTTATGTGCATTATGGCCTAAAAACTTACCTCAGGGATTTCTTTTATAAGTCTGAACTGAGGTTCAGGGGCCTACTTCTCCCAATCTTAGATGTCCATTTGAAAATAGACAATGAAAAATAGTCAATTTTAGCTGATTTTAAAATTTTTGAAATGATTTTCATCAGTTAATTTTCAAATGGACAGCAGGAATCTCAACATGGGGATGCTTCAATATTTTTGTTGGCGCAAAACACGGAAGGCACGGTGACCGATCGGACGAAGCTCACGGACAGCAACACGGAGTAGAGCTCTCGGACGGATAAGGAAAGTAACGATAGAAAACCTAGAGAGAACACACGAAATTTTAACGTGGAAAACCCTTCTTAGATCAAGAGAAAAACTACGAAAGAATACATTATAAAAGGATTGTTTACAAGTGTTAGCTACACAAGTTCAAACGAAAAGAAAACAATCTCAAGTGTACAATCTCTCTTTAGAAGTGTTTCTCACTCTATCTTTACAACAAAGCTTGTCCATAGCTCTCTGAAGGCTCACTCCAAGGCTGCTCACAAAGACACTGCACAAGCACTCCAAATCCTCTTGGCAGCACACTTGCACACACTCTACAAGCAAGGGCAAACAAACCTTGTATATATACATAAATGGCCTGGTGGACAGCCGGCCACCCTACTGGCGCTAGGATGGTAGGACTACGACGCCTAGGCTTGCCATGATAGGCGCACAGTCGGCGTGCCAGAATGGCAGGCCTGACATCTGGGAAATTATAGCTGCCTCAACATCCAATCAGAGTAGGTGACTAACCCACCTGCAAAACGCGGTTGCAGAAGGCCTACGAAGATAGAGTCAACGCCTACGCTCTCAGGGTCCTCGTCTATGTCCTTAGTAACTTCTCGAATATGATGCTTTCAATGAGTCCTCGACCAATGATGACAGACTTCTTGAACTACTCAAGAAAGTCCTCGTCCATTTTCCTAATGGAGTCTGCGGACATAAGTACCACTTGGGAGTGACCCCAACAAACTTTCCCTCACGATCGAGTGGGAGTCAAGTTAGTTAGACCAGCAATGTCACAACAAGCTTCCAACTTTCCCTTCGGCAAAACCTTGGTCGACATATCCGAGTCATTGTCATCCGAGCGGATCTTGCCAATTGATAGCTACCCATCATCAAAAACATCTCTCATCCAATAATAATGCACGTCAATGTGCTTTGACCTCGAATAGAATGAGTTTTTTCATAAATGGATGGCACTTTGACTATCACAGATGACCTCATACGTCTCTTGCCTTAGACCCAGTTCTTGAACGAACCTCTTCATCCAGAGCATTTCCTTACAGGCCTCGGTTACGGCAAGAAACTCTGCTTCTGTAGTCGAAAGAGCGACGCACTTTTATAACTTGGACTGTTAGGAGACCGCCCCTCCTGCAAATTTCACCAAGTATCCGAACGTTGATTTTCGAGAATCAACGCCCTCGGCTATGTTTGCGTTTGTATACGCAATCAGCTGAGGCTTCTCTTTTCCAAACTGCAAACCCGTCTTGGAGGTCCCGCGGAGATATTTGAAAATCCACTTAACCGCGGACCAATGCTTCATACCTGGGTTTGAAAGAGATCTGCTCACAAGGCCAACTGTATGAGCAATGTTCGGCCGCGTACACACGGCTGCGTACACACGGTCGCGTACATCAAGCTACCAACGGCCGATGAGTAAGGAATCTTACTCATACGCGCCTTCTCAGTGTCTGAGGATGGACATTGCTGCTTGCTCAGCCTAAAATGGTTGGCCAATGGGGTACAGACAGGCTTGGAGCTTTTCATGTTGAATCTCTGAAGCACTTTTTCAACATAGCCTTCCTAGGACAGCCAGAGCTTCTTGTCCCATCAGTCGCGAAATATCCTGATCCCCAGAATCTGCTTCGCCAGACCGAGGTCTTTCATGGTGAAAGACTGCCCCAGTTGCACCTTTAGCTCATTGATCCGAACGCTATTCTGTCCGATAACCAACATGTCATCCATATAAAGGAGGAGGATGACGAAGTCGTTTTCTGAGAACCTCTGCACAAAGACACAGTGGTTGGAAGTAGTCTTATAGTATTCTCGTTCGACCATAATAGACTCAAACTTTCGATACTACTGTCTTGGAGCTTGTTTCAGCCCATACAAGCTTTTCTTCAAAAGATAAACTAGTCCTTCCTTCCCCTTAACTTCAAAATTATCTGGTTGTTCCATGTAGATTTCTTCCTCTAAATTTCCATGAAAAAAAGCTGTCCGGACATCCAATTGCTCTATCTCTAGATTCAAAGCCGCTGCCAATCCGAGCACTACACGGACCGAGGACATCTTCACAACAATTGTGAAAATTTCATCAAAATCAACACCCTTTCGTTGACCAAAGCCCTTCACCACAAGCCGTGCCTTGTGTCTTGGCTTGCTCATGTTCTCGATCGCCTTCAGTCGGAAGATCCATTTGTTCTTCAGGGCTTTCTTCCCCTTGGGCAATTTAGCCAGCTCAAAGGCCATCTCTTCCTTCATGACCTCAAACCATTTATCCTTTTGAGTGTTACACATGGCATCATTAAAATCTTCTGGTTCTCCAACATCAGGGAGGAGGACAAATTCACTTGCTGGAAGGCGGACGGACGGACATCTCTCTCTGGACGACCGTCTCACAGGGGCCACCTCGGCCTATTGAGGTGCCAAATTTGAACCTGATCCTGAGGCGTTAGAACCGCCTCACCATAGTTGTCTACCACACCTGATCTGCCGACATCGGACTTAGGAGGCACTGGACAGACAGCATCAATAATAACTCTGTCCGTCCGGGAAGTACTGGGTTGAGCCTTCTGCTCCTTCCCAATGTCCTCGATGGTCTCGTCCTCAACGAAGACCACGTTTTGGGACTGCACCAGCTTCCTTTCCCTTGGGTCATACAGCCTGTATTCAAGTTCATCCTCGCCATAACCCAGAAAGACACATTGTTTTGTCTTTGACTCTAGCTTGGTCCTCTCATCTCTCGGAACATGAATAAAGGCTTTACAGCCGAAAGTCCAAAGATGGCTGTATGCTGGCTCCTTCCCGGCCCAAATACGCTTTGGAACTTTCCCGTCCAGAGGTATACTAGGCGACCGGTTGATCACGTGGGCGGCTGCCTTTAGGGCCTCGGCCCAAAAAGATCTCGGAAGCCTGGCCTCGGATAACATGCACCTAACCGTTTCCATCAGGGTGCGATTCATCCTTTCGGCCACGCTATTCAACTGTGGTGTCTTGGGTGGAGTTTTCTGATGTCTGATGCCACGAGCTCTGCAGTAGGCATCAAACGTCCCAATGTATTCTCCGCCATTATCGCTCCGAACGGCCTTTAACCTCCTCCAGGTCTCTCGCTCAACGAGGACATGGAACTGCTCAAAGGTTCCCGCAACTTGATCTTTGGTCTTCAATGGGAACACCCACAGCTTCCTCGAGCAATCGTCAATGAAGGACACAAAGTATTGTGCTCCTTCAAAAGACTTCTTCGGGAGGGGACCACACACATCCATGTGGACAAGCTCCAAAACTTCGAACTTCCTGCCAGATACGTCTCCTTGAAAGGAGACTCTGCGCTGCTTCCCTGCCATGCAGTGAGGGCAAGTTCTTGGCCTGTCTCTATCCATCTCTAGGATGAGACCCTTCTTCGCCTGATGACTCATGCCACGCTCACTCATGTGTCCGAATTTCTTGTGCCAGAGGCCCGAGGATTCCACACTTCCTGTGGCATTCACCTCTGCCATCTCGGCCCGAAGGCCTTTACTCATCGGGCAATGACCATGGAGACCTTTGTTAACTTGTAACTGCCGTCACAAAGGACACTGCAGTAGCCTTCATCATCTAACCTTCCTACTGAGATGATATTCATCCGAATATCGGGGATGGGTCAGACGTCCCTCAAAAACAGTCGGGCTCCAGTGTTCGTCAGCAAGGAGATGTTACCTCGTCAAATAATCTCGGACGTCTCCATATTGCCCATCCTCAACACTCCTGGGGCACACGGAGTGTAAATGAAGAACAACTCTCTCCTGGACGTGACGTGAATGGATGCACCAGAATCCACCACTCAATTAGAAGCCTGCTCAGCCACATTTACAGTCTTCAGACTCGCAAGCTAAAAGGATATCACTTCCTGTAACAACAGAGACTGAGGACTCTTCCTCGCCTTGTCTCTTCTCGCCCCGCTGTTTGCTAGCGTTTTCACACTTCCACTTATAACAAAATTTCTTGATGTGACCTTTCTTGCCACAATGGTGGCACTCCATGTCCTGATACCGAAAACGTGATTTACTTCCCCCTTTGTCTTCAGACTTTGGGTCACGTCCTCGACTCCTTTCCCTGGACTCAGTAACAAAAACCTCGTAGTGTTAAGAGGTGGACGTGCCTTGTGAACGCCGTCTTACTTCCTCGTTCAACACAGCTCCTTTCGCCATCTCGAAAGATACCTCGCCGTTAGGAGCTGTATTGGCTATGGTGATCCTCATAACCTCCCATAAGTCCGGGAGGGTTGCTAGCAACCATAGTCCGAGGACCTCATTCTCGAACTTGATCCCAATGCCAGTTAGCCTGTCCACGCAGCCTTAAAACTCATTCAGGTGGTCGGCGACAGATGAGCCATCCTTGTACCGGACTTGCATCAGCCTCATCAAGAGATAAATTTTGTTATTCCCGGATTTGGAGGCATAAAGCTTTTCCAGTTTCTCCCAGAGCGTCTTGGCATTCGTTTTTCCGCGAACGTGATTATACACGTCGTCCACGAACTGCCGAATGTAGCCGCACACTTGCTTGTGCTCCAACATCCACTGCTCGTCCGTTTTTGCCGCCAACTTTTTTATGGCAAAAACGGGATTATGCATGAACTTTACAAAAAGCAAGTCTGACATCTTGCTTTGCCAGGTGTTAAAATTCGATCCGTTCGAGCAAATCATTTTGCTTCCAACCTTCATCGCAGCCAGCAACAAGATCACCGTTCAAAGAACCTGTCTCTGATATCACTTGTTAGCGCAAAACACAGAAGGTACGATGACCGATTAGACAAAGCTCACGGACAGCAACACAGAGCAGAACTCTTGGACGGACAAGGAAAGTAACGATAGAAAATCGAGAGAGAACACACGAAATTTTAACGTGGAAAACCCTTCTTGGATCAATAGAAAAACCACGAAAGAATACACTATAAAATGATTGTTTACAAGTGTTAGCTACACAAGCTCAAACGAAAAGAAAACAATCTCAAGTGTACAATCTCTCTCTAAAAGTGTTTCTCACTCTATCTTTATAACAAAATTTGCCCACAGCTCTCTCAAGGCTCACTCCAAGGCTGCTCACAAAGACACGGTACAAGCACTCCAAATCCTCTTGACAGCACACTTGCACACACTCTACAAGCAATGGCACACAAGCGTTATATATATACACAAATGGCCTGGTGGACAGCCGGCCACCCTACTGGTACTAGGGTGGCAGGACCACGCTGCCTAAGCCTGCCATAACAGGCGCACGCCCGGCGTGCCAGAATAGCAGGTCTGACATCTGAAAAATTACAGCTGCCTCAACATCCAATCAGAATAGGTGACCAACCCACCTGCCAAATGCGGCTGCAAAAGGCCTACGAAGATAGAGTTAACGCCTACGCTCTCAGGGTCCTCGTCTATATTCTCAGCAACTTCTTAGATATGACGCCTTTAATGAGTCATCGACCAATGATGACAGACTTCTCGAACTACTCAAGAAAGTTCTTGTCCATATTTCCTAATGGAGTCTGCGGACATAAGTGTCACTCGGGAGCGACCCCAATAATTTTTCCTCAATGACCATGCCATGAACTTTGGTTTTCTCTTAATCTCAGTGTATTATTGTTGATTTGTATGTTTAGCTTCCAAAATTTCATTGGCCACCAATTCTTCTGGAGATCTTAGAAGCTCCCCGTAATGACTGATTTTGTGTTCACAGGGGAACTTGGAGGCTTTTTCACGAACCTGTGGCTGCTGCAGGAGCGTTCTGGAGGATAACGCACAGCGTGAACAATGTGAAACAGCCTGTGATCTCGCTACTCACGTGTTCTGTCACCCGTGCTCCCTTTGCCAGGAAGGCAGGGAGATCCGCCGTAGGCTGCCTCACCCGGTGTTCCATCCTCAGCCAATCCTCGTCATGATTCCTCCCAGTGAGCAGACGATGGGCCGTGATGCAGCTGCCTGAAGCAGTTCTGGCTCAGTGAAGCGAGGGGCCAACCACTAGCCTGCTTACACTTACAACAGTGCCCAGGTAATATTGGTTGTCAAAGTACGGGTAACTGATTTTGCATTTCTTCCTCGAACTCTTGTGGTCTATTGATTAGGGAAAAAAAAACTGTCGAGTGTGGTGTTGTGAGACACTGTGCTATAATTGATTATACAGCATGATAAACACTTGCACTGTTAGACAACTCTGTCGATATTAGAGCTTGATTCCTGATACTAGCCTTTAGCTTTCACGAGTTTTCTTTT
>JAODPA010032390.1:13363-26966 GCA_025585075.1 Nepenthes mirabilis
TATATAGTGATGTAATTGGATGTAGATATATATATATGTTAGTGAGTGGTTATATGTGTATATATGAGAATAAAAATGGTCAAGAGTATAGAGGATATTTATAATTTGTATATGTTGCATGTATAACGGTGTATTGGCCTGTGTTTGGAGTGATACTAATTGTATGAAGAAATAAATATTGCCAATTAATTTGTTGGAACCTTGTAAAATTAATTGGGGATGAAATTTGAAATAAAAATATCGTTGACCTTAGTCATAGGTATCGCTTTAAAATAAAATGGAAAACTAGTGAAGTAATTGAGCCGATCATATTTCGATCCATGTATCTCCGTTGGACGTTCTGAGATATGCTCATTTGTGTTAGATTTGATGGCGTGAGTACGGTCCGTGTTAGCACCGAACGATATTTCTATTGTTGATATTACAAAGCTTTCTTCGCATTATTCTCGATTGTGTGAGTATTTGTGTTTGTTGGCCTCTTACGGTCAAGGTTGAGGAGAGTGTGTGAAAATATTAAAGTATCTGGTCGAATGGGAGGCTTTGTTACTTTAATGTGGTCTACACTTATCCGATACTGATTTTCGTATCATGGTGATAATGAGGTATGTTTATTGTAGAGGGATGCTTATAGCCATGCGACCATCGTAGAAGATGATATCAGAGAAATGATTTGGCGAGGGGTATCACGGATGGTATTGGCATACTACGGGTACAGCCTCTGGGAGGACTGTAGGGGTAGTTGGATATCATGGATAACCTCGTTGCACTTACCTAACTGTTGGGGGGCATAAATGTGCGGCATTTGGTTCACGGTGGCAGAATAAGATCCAAGAAGATTCTTATTATCTCGTACAGTGGTGACCACAATTTGAACTGATAATCAAATTCTTGTTATCTTGTGCAGTAAGTCGAGATGGATGCTTATAACCTAGTGACCATCGTAGAAAATGATATCTGAGATATCATGGGCGAGGAGTATCGGAGGTGGTATTAGCAGGCTACAGGTACAGCCTCTGGGAGGACTGTAAGGGTAGTTGAATACCATGGATAACCTCATTACACTTACCCAACCGTTGGGGGCGTAAATACGCGGCATTTGGGTCACTATGGTCGCATAAGGTCCAAGGAGATTCATTGTGATGTTTCATCATTGTTGATATCTCATGAGTTTGGGATTCGGTTGAATCTACGAGTTATATTCTGTACAATTCATGGGACAGATTTTACAATATCCGGATTTGATGGAATCCATGTTGTTTATCGATGTTGATGTTCAGGTCGTTCGCGCTGACATTCGGACCAGGGAATCGCCACTTATTAGTGATATTGGATTCTAGGGGATTACCGCTGTTTATTGGCACTCTTATTGTTTTTGGATATGCGGGTCATGTGGGACCTGTTTTACCTAGAGTCGTATTTACGATATGTTGTAATTTACTCGGATATAGTAGATAGCTAGAGTGATGTTGAGACTTTATAGTTGATATCCGATATTGTTATTATTATATACCATTTTTTATTATTATCACTTGTTGGGCTTTGGTTCACCATTATATTTTCTTGGCTCCAGAGTAGACAGGTTGACACCATGATAGAAGAGATCGTGTGAGTAGACTCCAGGCAGAGGTGATCTCAGAGATTGAGGCTCTCCGGACGGATATTTAAGATTTTGATTTAGTTGTTCGACTTTCGTTAGATTTTCTTTATGAAAATTTGTATTTTGGGATATCAACATCGTTTATTGAAATTATTATTATTGCTATTATGGATATTTAATTTATGATACATTTATGAGGATCATTGATGATGTTTTGATGACGTTGAGTTAATTAATGATGTGTAATATTTGAAATTGGGAATGCTTCGAGACTTTCACCATGACGGTCCGGGTCGAGTTCAAGGGTACTCGAGCTCGGGTCGTTACACTTGGAGTATCAGCTCCTATAGAGCTAAGTCTGTAGGAACGAATATACGATCCTTGCAGAGTATCAACCTGTCCCATAAGGCATAGTGTTCAAAATCTGCAGGACGGTCCTTCAGGGCAACGACAAATTCTGTTGAAATTGGGTGTCGAGTGTAATACTGTCATAGATCACTCAATAGGGCCACCATCGGCTTGGAAACAGAGTAGATAGAATAACACGAGCCCTTGGGTATCCTGGACAAGGCATCAGTTGGGCAGTTTTCTTGCCCCGGACGATATACGATCTCAAAATCATAACCAATTAATTTGGTGATCCAGCATTGTTGTTCGGGGGTGTGGACCGACTAAGTCATAAGAGTTTTGAGTGGTTGGTGGTCGGTGTGTATCACAAATCTTGCGCTAAGAAGGTATTAGCGCCACTTCTTTACAGCCTCCGTAATTGCATACAATTCTCAGACGTAAGTGGAGGATGTCTGCAATTTCGGACTGATTTGTAGACTGAAGTAACCTACTGGTCTACCGTCTTGCACCAGCACTGTGCCCACGCCATTTCCCGAAGCATCCGTATTGACCACAAAGGATTTGGTGAAATAAGGCAAGGCTAAAACTGGGGTGGTAGTGAGGGTGTCTTTGAGAGCAGTAAAGGCTGTGGCAGCCTCAGGGTTCTAGATGAATGCATTCTTACGCAACAGTTGAGTGATTGGCGCTGTGATCCGAGCATAATGGGCCACAAACCGTCTATAGTATCCGGCTAGGCCCAGGAATCCTCAAAGCCGCTTCACATTTGTGGGTATTGGCCAAGACTGGATAGCTTCAATTTTGTCTGGATCCACGGAGACCCCTTGTGCAGATACTATATGGCCTGGATCCACGGAGACCCCTTGTGCAGATACTATATGGCCTAGATAGCCAATGGAGGATCAACCAAATTCGCATCTGGACTCCTTAGCATAAAAGGAGTTGTCTCGGAAAAGTTGCAACACACTGGTAAGGTATTGGAGGTGATGCTCCCAAAAAGAATTATACACCAAGATATCGTCAAAGAAAACGAGCACGAATTTTCGGAGGGCAGATCTGAAAATGGTATTCATCTCAGCTTGGAAGGAGGAGGGTGCATTGGTTAACCCGAAGGGCATAACCAAAAATTCATAGTGCCCATCATGAGTCCAGAAGGCCGTTTTATGCATGTCCGCCTCTTGGATCCTCCGCTAATGGTAGTCTGCCCGCAGATCCAATTTGGAGAATACCTTGGTGCCACGTAGTTCATCAAGCAGCTCATCTACAGTAGGAATGGGAAATCGGTCCCCAACCATGATTGCATTTAGAGTGCGGTAGTCTATACAAAATCGCCAGCTACCATCTTTTTTCTTGACTAAGAGGACCGGAGATGAGAAATGGCTGTGGCTGGGTCGAATTATGCCCTTCGCTAGCATTTCTCTGATCAGTCTGTCCATTTTCTCTTTTTGAAAATGAGAATACCGGTAAGGTTTAACATTCACCGGCAGTGTATTAAGTTTTAGGGGAATGCGGTGGCCCATTGCTCGCTGAGGGGTAGTCCATGAGGAATGGCAAATACATCAGCAAAGGATTGAAGAAGACGACAAAGTGCATCTGCCAATGCTGAATCAGTAAGTTGTGAAAATTGGCTGGGAGACCAAAGTGCATTCTTGCTTTCTGTTGCTACATTATCTGGAACTAAAGCCATTGTCAGCTGGAAATAAGTGACCGCGGAGTTGGTAAAGTCACTGCGCCGCAATTGGTTGAGGGACATGGTAGCAATCTCGGCCCTTGGCATGCCATGTAAGGTCAACCGTGTGCCCTTGTGATCGAAACTTATCCACAAGGCCTTATAGTCAAACATTACAGGACCAATGGAAGCAAGCCATTGAACGCCCAACACCACATCAGCTCCATATATGGGCAACAAATATAAATCCACTGGAAACTTGTGGTCCCATATTGTGAGGGCAACATTGGTACTCAAACCTTCGCACTGCAGTGAGTCTCCATTGACCATAGTGACGCTGAGATGGTACGAGGGCTCGATTGTAAGATTCAAATACCGAGCTAAGCGGGTCTGCAAGAAATTGTGGGTGGAGCCACTGTCTACTAAGATTACCACAGAATGGCCACTGAGAGTCCCCTGTAGCCTCAGAGCTGTGGGTGCCGCATGGCCCTCTAATGCATGGAAGGAAATAGTTGGGATAGAATCCTGAGCGGGCGGATTATGCTGGATGCCTTCTAGTTGGTCACATTGAGCTGCATGAACTGGTGCGGTATCCTCAGAAGGTGGGTTATTATACACGGGGATGCCCTCATCATCAACCAACATACATAGAAATTGAGAGGGCTTACAATGGTGTCCAGGCACGAAACGTTCATCACAGTTGTAACAATGCCCTCATTCTCTTCATGATGCCATTTTCACGGGGGTTAACCTCTTTATAGGTAATTTAGTAGGAAGTGTGGGTGGTGGAGGAAGTGTAGGAAGGGTACTGGAGGTGGAGGGGAAGCTTTATGGAGCGATGGCCTGGGAAAACTGTGTTTGCTCGAATCGAGTTTTTCCTCCACCAATTTAGCCATGCCAATTGCTTCGGCCAAAGTGTCCGGTTTCAGCAGGAACGATTCCAGTTGTATATCGTCGCGCAAGCCCGAGATGAAACAAGTTGGTTGGGGTGAATCCAGATGTTCTGGTTGAAAGAGTTTCAAAGTCGTTCATATATGCGATCAGAGTGGATGATTGTCACAATTTGTATAAGGTTGCCTTGTGATTCACATAGGATGAAGGCCCAAACTTGAGCCCCAGAGAGTGAGAGAAGTCTTCCCACGTCACAAATTGACGTATAGCGTGCATCCATTGATACCATTGCAAGGCTGCGCCGAACATATAAAAGGAGGCAATGGTGAGCTTTTGTTCAGTTGGGATGTTGTGGTAGAGGAAAAACTTGTCAATCTGGAACAAACAACCCATCACATTCTCTCCCGTGAAGAAGGGAATTTCGAGCTTGGGTAAACGGAGTTGGTTATGGTTCAGAGCCTCTGTAGGCGTCGGTAACAGTGGAGGAAGGAATGGATAAGGCAATTGTGGGGGAAGGACGGATGGTGATGAATTTGTGGTTGGTGTATGTAGTGGTGGCGGATTCGGGGAAAATTGGTTCGGGCGGTCCGTCCGCTGGAGAAGTTTCGCTAGGGTTTGCTGAATTTGCTCCATTCCTTCGGTATGCTGTTGCACGGTGGCCATAACCTCCTTCAAATCTTTTGCCAGCAGTATGACCGTGTCTTCCAGAGCCTTTGATCGGGTGGTGAGTCCCTCAGTCATGTCTCAATGAAAGCACCAGAAATGATGCGTGCCGAGCTCTGACAGTAACCACGGTGCACTGCTACAGGAAGCACCGAGGTATAATGGGCCGAGGTTTAATGGACCAAGGTGCTGGAAGCGATACTTCGGTCGTTTGCAAAGAACAGAGAGTTTGCAGAAGGGAGAAAGAGTTCGAGCGAGGGAGTAGGGAGAAGGAAATCTGACTGAGAGGGAAGAGGATTAAGACAAGAGAGAGTAAATTATTCTTTCTTACCCTTTTTGCACTACGACTATGCCCTTTTAAGGGACTCAGAACCGAAATCAGTAGGAAGAAAAACAAAGTAAATAACAGAACATGTGAATAACCAAAACACGTGGAAAGTAGGAAACAGACTAACCAAAACAAAAAAAATAGAATTCTGCATGTGTGTATATTAACAACAGCAGTGCATAATTAATAAAAATTCCTAAATTTGGAGGGAAGTCGGATTTGACGGGAGCTGCGACAAGGTCCGGCTGAGCGAGGTGAATCTGCGGTGGTGGCTTCTGGATCAATGGACTCATCCTCCACCGGTTATGCTATTGGGCCCGGAGTGATAAGGCCCGTAACAGATTGCCGCTTCCAACGGCTAGGCCAACGCGGGGCCATCCATGCCGGTGGCGCCGACGGCCTTGGCGCGGGACTCCTCCGGTGGCCGCGGACCTTCTACAGCCATTGAGATGGCCTCCTCAACGCAGACAAGGATAAGGCCGAGGGTGTGGCTTTCCTCGCCCTCCTTGTTATGGCGTTCCTCACATTCGCCTAAAACGAGCTCATGTGGCGATCGAATACCATGAATTTTCCAACGAGTTGGCGGCTGTCTTGAATCGTCACACGCATCCTGTAGTTGATGACTAGGAGCATCTTTGAGCTCTTCGATATCGACATTTTCTATTCCCTAATGGACATTTGTGTACTTCTGGAAGAATCGAGGAATTTGAATTCAAAAAGCTGGGAGAGATCAGAGAGGAAGAGGTGAAGGAAGCCTAAAGAGGATTAGAGCTTGAGGGGACGGCGCGGGAAGAGAGCAAAACACTTCATGTTCAGTTTGGTTTGATCGGAGACGACAAAATTTAATATTTTCTGATCTCTGTGAGAAAGTTACTGTATTATAAAATTTTATTGTCTAGGTTTCAATTCAAATTGTTGATAATTCTATAAATTTGGTTTGTTTTGAGAAACATCTGATATTTTGATTAACGATAAAACGTCTGATTATGACTTGATTTTGAATCCCGACCCACGTAATTTAGATTAATGGAATTCCTTCTTGATGTTATAAACTTACATAAAATCGAATTTCTTTGATTCTTATGATATGATAACCTTGTATATCTAGTTACATGTTATCAATTGTTTGTTCCTTAATAATTTATGGATTTTGTATAAATTAACGAAATCCCTAATGCCCTCTGGCTCCCGAGCAGTTTCCGATCTACATTGCCATAGCATAGCAGCGGCTCTTTACGTAATTGTTGCTTCTGGTTGCTTGAGCTGCTTCCCGTCGATGATCGATTAAAGGCGCGCCAAGGCCCGCAGCAGTCAATCATTCAAAGCCGTCATGGTAAGTCGAAGTAGGAATGCCGATGGAACGCTGATTGAGAAGAAAATTCAAAGGTCAATACGTCGAAGCGCAACTGCTGTTATGTTAAATCCTTTTCCTCACGTTTGTCGTTTAACGTCGCGACGCATTTTTTTCCTCCAAATTCTATTTTATGCTGCAGAATCATGGCGATACTTGACTAGGTTTTTGGAATCTGTTGAGATAACCGTGAGAGACGGGTATTTCCGAACCCTACCGCGTTAGACTTTGTGACAGGAATGTCACATCGTTCAATTTCCTTGCCTTACTGCACATGTAATTATCCGACAGGGGGCCCAAGGGACGAATCTTTCCGAGATTTTTGAGGTCGATATTGAACTTCATTTGTTCTCAGTCCTGGAAATTCATTTAGGGCTCCTAGACGTCGATTTAGGTAGTCTTGCGCTACGCGAACTACGGTGTTTAGAATGGAAAGCAGGCCACTATCTGTTTTTCCCTTCATCTCCCTCTTGGTGACTACAGCGATGACTCTTTCTGCTGCAGTTGACACCATCAACATAACACATCCCATTAGAGACGGAGAAACCTTAGTTTCATCTGGGGGGAATTTCGAGCTAGGCTTTTTCCAACCCCCGCGCTCCAATTGCCGGTATGTTGGTATTTGGTACAAGAAGATATCACTTCTCACAGCAGTATGGGTTGCCAATAGAGAAGTGCCTCTTGTTGACTCAACCGGTGTACTGAAAATCACGAAACCTGGAATTCTCGTGCTTGTCAATGGTAGTGGGCATCTCATTTGGTCTACCAATTCCTCAAGATCAGCATCACTTCAGAATCCAGTTGCCCAGCTCTTGGATTCAGGTAACTTAGTTGTTAGAGAAGAGAGTGATGAAAATCTTGATAGTTTTGTGTGGCAGAGCTTTGATTACCCCTGTGATACTCTTCTCCCTGGCATGAAGCTGGGATGGGATCTCGTTACCAACTTTGAGAGGTATCTGACCTCCTGGGCAAGCAGTGATGATCCTTCTCCAGGCAACTATACTTGTAGACTTGATCGTCATGGATATCCACAGTTGCTTATCATGAAAGGTTCTGCCGTGCAGTCTCGCTCTGGTCCATGGAATGGCATCACATTTAGTGGGCTTCCTGCACTCAAGCAAAATCCCATTTACAAATTTTGGTTTGTTTTCAATAAGAGGGAGATGTATTATGACTACATGCCTCTTAACAGCTCGGTGATCTGTCCGAGGGTGCTGACGCCGGACGGGCAAATGAAGCGAGTGCTTTGGAACAACCATACTCAAGAATGGACTCCATACTTTACATCACAGCCGGATAACTGCGACAGTTATGCACTTTGTGGTGCATTCGGTAGCTGCAACATTGCCAATACTCCTGAATGTGCATGCCTAAAAGGGTTTATCCCAAAATCCCCTAAAGATTGGGAATTGGGGGATTGGTCGGATGGGTGCCTGAGACGTACTCAATTGGATTGTAAGACTGGAGATGGCTTTATGAAGCATTCCAATATTGAATTGCCTGATACAAGGAATTCATGGTTTAACACGAGCATGACCCTTGGTGAGTGCAATAGGGCTTGCCTCCTGAATTGCTCTTGTACAGCTTATTCAAATTTGGATGTAAGAGGAGGAGGAAGCGGCTGCTTGCTGTGGTTTGGTGATTTGCTTGATGTCAGAGAGTATTCTGATTTTGGACAAGATCTTTATGTGAGGATGGCTTCTTCTGAAATAAGTATGGAGCTAACTACTTACTATAACCAATAGAGTGGTTAGTGTATCTGATTGGTTAATGAGAACTTGTTTCTGGGTTACTTTTTGGCTAATGAATAGTTGGGATGGGATATGGATAGAAATATCAGTATCAACAATATCAAGTAATACATACCCAAAACTTTTTATTGCGAATTGGAACGTAAGGGACAAATATGTGCCAATATATTAAAAAATATCGGGAATATTGGTCAATCTATATCGATCCGGCGATATATTACGACTTCATTGTGGTATTAAGGAATATTTATATATGTCCTATCATGGGATAGAAGAAAAGGAAAAATGCAGCATAATTCCTGGTCAAAGATGGAACTATGGACTCTTTAATGAATTACTGAGAGCAAGAACCTTCCCTGGTAGTATAGAGGACCATGTTGATCATTCCTAATATTGTCCCCCATACAGCCACTTTGTTTTGGGTCAAAAATCTCACAGGTTTCTATCCTATCATCCTTACCTATTCTTATCCTCTGAGCGATGAGGAAGAATCCATTAAGATTAATTCAAATTGGACATACATAATCTGTCATTCTTATGATATTATATAAGATCATATATGCATGGAGGGTCTAGTATTGGGTCACAAAAAGGATCCTTTTCTTTACGGTCTTTTCTAGTGTAATAAAAAAGTGCTCTTAGTTTAGTTTGGTAGAATGTAGGTCTCCAAAACCCGATGTTGTAGGTTCAAATTCTAGAAAGCACCAACTCAAAATCACATTTTTGTCTGATAGTTCAATCAAGTTTTTCCTGTCGGCTAATCCAAGAACTTGATCATAAACTTAGTTTGTATCCTTTCTATTATTTATTTATAGTCTGCTCAGGTAGAGCATTATTTAGTATGGGGGGAATTATTGTCATTGAAATGCGGGATATAGAGGAGATGTGATGTGTGGGGAGCCCTACAAGTCTCCTGCTGGGTAGATTTTATGTGCCAGGTGACAGGCCATACTCTAAGAAATTTCCATGCTTATGACAATAAATTGAATATTATAAAACGAGAAGAAAGTTATTACTTTATGTTTTGTTTTTGAATGTTACAAATGTACGACAGATTTTATAGAGGAGAAGATGCTTCTGAACTGAAATGCTTGAATGACAGAAAAGAAGATACCCTTTGGTTTTGTGTTTATGATCTCTGTGAAATTAAACTCACTGGTAAGTTCAATTTCTAATGTCAACTATTATTGAAAGCCAGGTAAACTGGGTTCAGCAGGCAAGAAAACAAGGATCATAGTGACGCCAACTATACTTGCTGCAATGTTTCTAAGCATAGCAGTCACATTGTATTTCAGGAAGAAGTGGAAAAAGGAAGGTAACCCTCATTAATGTTTTTATTGATAGAGTAGGAGTCTTTTTTCTCCTTAGCATGAGCCAGACCCTTAACAGGTGTGGATGTCTCACGCTGTATAGGTATAAGAGGTTTCTGGGTTTTCCTTCGAATCCTCAAAATATTGTTTCTTCATTCCAAAATTTAGTACCTATCAAAAGGGAAATTGAAATTAACCTGTGGGCAATTCCATTTTATATAATGAGCTTGCAATACTCCTTGCCATTTGCAGCATCAGATATAAAATCCTATGGAGTCTTCATGCTAGAGCTTAAGCTTGTAATTCTGATGAGAAAACTATCAGCTAGATCAAATTTTGTTTGTTTCAGAAACCGAACAAATAGCTCATACTAAGCACATCATTCTTGTTGGCATTATGGAAAACCATTGATTTCTATTTTCTGTTGTTTGTGTATCTGCATTGTTCCAACCCTCGATTAATTTAACGAAGTTAATCAACATCCGAGGATGTTGGGTGACGATATACTTGAACATAAGGTTACATAGATCACTAAAAGTTCTGTGGGATTTTGGCCTTCTTTTTTGAATATCACTATGTTCATGAAAAAATTCCAAAAAAGCTTTTTGGAGGCACTAAAATTGCATTTGAATTGCATAAATAGTTATTGATGAATATATCCCAACTTGTCACTAGCATGGTCTTAAAAACTAATTTTGTCGGGTGTGATGAAATTGGTTAATACTTTTTCCCTTTTCTGAGGATAAGTTTGTGTCTACTACACCCACATATACTTCTAATTTTTGTTCTTTCTTTACGTGCGTATATGAATGTAGTATATGTGTGCATTCACACTTTTCAACTGCCAGGGAAAACGGAATTTAATCAGAAAGGTTGCAGCACGTCTGGCAATCAGAAAGATGAAGCAGACTTGCCGCTGTTTGACTTTACTGCTATTGCTGAAGCCACTAATAACTTTTCTGTTGACAATAAGGTTGGAAAGGGCGGCTTTGGGCTAGTCTACAGGGTATCATTTTTGTTCCACTGCTTTACATCTTCAGTCGATGCTAATCTATGGACAAAAGGCATGAGTCAAATCAGAAGATTTAATCGGAAAAGAATTTGTCAAATATTTCTACTGTAAATTATAAGCATTGGTAATATCAATGTATAAATGGCGAATATTGAGAAAATTCAAGAATGCACACAGTCTGAAATTCATCGGCCTGCACTCTTTGAAGAATCCGATTTGACAACTTGATTAGCAGGTCACTTTCTTCTCACGATTCAATATTGTTGAGATTACAACAAAACTAAGATCTACACATGATGGACAATAGATACTGTGCATGATAGTCACTAAGAAGATAGCTTGTTGGAGTTGTTGGCCCAAGTGTTGTGAATTTATGGAGAAGGAGAGAGGAGAGAAGAAAGAATGGAAGAGGAGGAAAGAGAGAGATTCGGTTGCCACAAAATGTTTTTATTGAAGGGAATGTGTTTTATATTGACTAGGATTTATTTCTTATACATCAAGTTAGTGGATTTGTAGCTTGCAATGAACTTGGTTTTCTTGAGGAGCTAAAAATATGCCTTTTGTGATGATTAAAGATAATAGAGAATCCAACTGTTTGAAGGGCAAAATGTAAGCAAGCAGTGTTGGCTGAAATTAAGCAGAGCTACCATGGTCCTTTTAGTAGAAAGCGTTCATATTCACCTAATAGTTAAAATTAAAAGTTAGATGAATGAATAATAAAAATTATATAAAGTGATTTAAATAGCTACTCGATCTCCACTATTTATCCTCCCAACTTATAATCTCAACTTTGGGTGGATATTTAAAAATCTTTTCATTAAAAAAACCATAGATGCACTCCAAATCAAAAGGAAGGGTTTGAATATCTTTTGCAACTAATTATGTGGCCTGCACATATACAAAGGAATTTGAACATCCCAAAATACAATATGAAAAGTAATTCCTGAAGTGCCCTACATTTTCCAAAGAGCAAATCTAGAGTGTCTTAATTTATGCACAATAGTGTGTAACTCTTACAATCTTTAATCCACAGGGCATTCTGAATGGAAGCCAGATAGCTGTGAAGAGGCTTTCAAAAGATTCATCTCAAGGATTGGATGAGTTCAAGAATGAAGTGTTATGCATTGCTAGGCTTCAGCATCGGAATTTAGTGACTTTGTTAGGATGCTGCATTCAAGCTAATGAAAGAATGCTTATATATGAATATATGCCCAACAAAAGCCTAGACTACTTCATCTTTGGTTTTCCCTCCTATGATTATATGTCTTCATTCAAATTATAATCTAATGACATAAGCTAAACATAAATTCTGTTTCAGATAAAACAAGAAGCATGTCCCTGGATTGGCCCAAACGTTTCAATATCATCAATGGGATCGCTCGTGGTCTTCTTTATTTGCATCAAGATTCCCGATTGCGAATTGTCCATAGAGATCTCAAAGCTGGTAACGTTTTACTCGATCATGAATGGAACCCAAAGATATCAGATTTTGGCATGGCTAGAAGATTTGATGGAAAGGAATGTGAAGCATGGACGAGAAGAGTGGTTGGAACATAGTAATGAAATAAACTAATGCTATTTGTTTTACTCTTCGATTTTTCTCTGTATTTTATTAATGTGTCTAGATGAATCTATGCAGTGGCTATATGTCTCCGGAGTATGCCACCGATGGACTCTTCTCATTGAAATCCGACATCTTTAGCTTTGGTGTCTTGGTGCTAGAGATTGTCAGCGGAAAGAGAAATTGGGGATTCAGTCACCCAGATCACCACCATAATCTTCTTGGACATGTATGTTTTTCTTCCTTCTTTTTTACCATTTTTAAAAGAGTAGTCCAGTGTATAAAACTCCCATTATATGTGAATTTCGATGAAGGGTTGGACCACCCCAAATCATTTTAAACGATCTTACCTTTTATCATATAAGGGCTATTTTTATCATTTAAATTCGTAATTATCATATTACAATTTAAAATTTTTATTTTTCTTTTTTTCTGAACTTCATCTTGTACGCTGCTCTTATTATTAGCAACACCTTACTGGTGCAATTTTCTCCTAACAGCTCCTCAATGCCCAGGCACTTCATATTTATGAATCCTATTAAGGTTCTCTCATTTCTTACCTGTTTTCATGCTTTTAATGATAAAGATTTGAGTCTGACAATTTAGATAGTTAAAATTATAATAACATATTAAAATATGTGAGGCACATCTTAAACTTGTTGCCATCTAAGTTGCAATGCTGAAATTATTACAGTTGGAGGTGACATGGGACTAACAGCTTTGATAAAGATGATTTCATAATCTCTTGATGCTGCGCATTGGTCAACGTTGCATCATTTTACTATTTAGGCCTGCCATCGACTGCCAGTTTGCTCATTTGAGTGTGTCTTGGTTATTTATTAGTTAAAAATTTAGTTAGTTCGCTCAGAGGATAGGACAAATTAGTTTGTTCATTGGTGGGGAGAAATTCGTTTCTTCCTAAAAAAATTAGTCAAAATATATCAGTATTATAAATAAAAATAGTTCAAAAATTAGAATTGATTTATTTTTTTAGACTTACATGGTTACAAATAGAAGTGTTTGATTTGACCATGTTAGGTTAAAAATATAAATTTTCTTTATAAATATATTATTTTTAGTTCAAATAAACACCAAATTAAAAAAATTTATTTTAATAAATTATAT
>JAODPA010032401.1:0-12405 GCA_025585075.1 Nepenthes mirabilis
ACCACGTTTGAAATATTTAAAATCACAATAAATATTAAAATAATCCAAACGGGATTCAATATATTATAGAAAAATACTTCTGAAGTATCAAAATATAAAATACATCATAAAAATTGGTCAAATTGGGAGATAAGGCTAATCTATATGATACATCTTCAACTCGCTGCAAGATTTCTAGTGGCCTGATAAATATTGGTTTCAACTTTTTTCTCATCTCAAATCTTGAAACATGTTTTCTAGGAAACATCTTTAAAAATGCATGATCACCCACCTTGGAAGTCAAATCAAACCTGTTGTTGTCACCGTAGCTCTTTTGTAAACTCTGAGTTACTATCAAACGATTCTAAATTAATTTAATCTTGTTTGAAGCCTCTTAGATTATATCGAGATCCAAAAATTTGTGATCACCAATCTCTTCTCAATTGATCAAAGATCGACTTCTCCTTCCATACAATACCTTGAATGGAGCTATCCCAATATTGGAGGACTAGCTGTTATTATATGTAAACTCAACTGATACTAAATAATTGTCTCAGTTACCATTCATTTCCAAAATAGATATTCTAAACATATCTTCAGATATTTGTATAATTCTTTTTCATCGTTCATCTATATGTGAATGAAAAGTCGTACCGAATTTTAATTTCTTATCCAACTCTTTATGTAAACTTTTTCAAAATTTAGATACAAATCTCAAATCTTGATTAGAAAAAATTGAAGTTGAAATATCATATAACCTCACAATTTCATTGATGTAGAGATGTGCCAAACAGTCTCCTAAAATTGTAGTCCTTTGAAAGAAATGTGCCGATATTGTCAATCGATATACGATGCCCAAATAGAATCATGATTTTTCACTGTCTAAGGCCATTCCGACACAAAATTCATCATAATATGGTCCCATTTTCAACTTGGAACAAGCAAATGTTGTAAAAATTTGGATAGCTTCTGATGTACAATATTGATCTATTGGCAAACAATACATCTTCCCACAAAAGTTGTTATTTTTCACTTCATATTTTTCTACCAAAAGAATTTCTTTATATCCTAATACATTTTATTAATATCTAGATAAATAGTATACTTAACTCTATGGGTCTCGTTCCAAATATTTTCCTTTATTTCTCCAATATTGAGTATACAAATACAATCACAAAATCAAAGAATTTTGTATGTCTAAATATTAAAATTCATTTGTGATTCACTATTTAAGTCCCCCATAATTTTTCATTAAAAAATGGATTGTTCATTTGAGACTCATTGATCTTCTTTATAATCACTGGTTACACTTGATAATATGACAAGATCATCATCATTTCTCAAAAATGCAAATGAATATTGCAACTTATTATTTTGTCAAGCATTTCCCATCACTTAATCATCATGTGAGCTACCATGCTTGATAACTTCCAACTCAAAGCATTTATGGCTACGTTTGCTTTTCCTAATTAATATCAATCTCACAATTATAATCATTTAACAAGTCTATCAAATGACGTTGTCTTATATTCAATTTCTTATACAAAAAATAAATACTTTCAGTTTTTATTGTCAGAGCATATCATAAATTTTTTATATGAATAATGCCTCCGTATTTTTAAAGTAAAAATAACTGTGGCCAATCACAAATCATAGGCAAGATAGTTCGTTTCGTAAACTTCAAATTGCCTTGATTCATTGGCGATCACACTAGCACGATGTATTAAAATGTAACCCAATTCTTCATTTGAAGCATCACATATCTCTAGTTTCCTCAAGAATCATTAAAATTAGTGTCAAAGTTAATCAACTTTTCAATTTTTAAAAGTTTCATTTATAATTTTCATCCTAATAAAACACTACCTTTTATCTAAATCAAATGAGCCAACGACAGCAATATCTTTAAAAAAATGCACCTATGTTACTCGGCTAAATTAAGGAAACTACAAATTTTGGTAACATTCATTGGGTGTTTCCAATTAACAACTGTTTCAATCCTTTTTTAATCCACCATTATTCCTTCTTTAGGAATAACATATCTAAGGAAGGATACCTCTTTGAGTCAAAATTCATATTTTTTTTAATTTTATAAATAATTGCCTATCTCTCAATATTTATAAAGATATTCTTAAATGGATTTCGTGATTCTCGTAACTCCTCAATTAAATCTGATGGGTGCACCGTAGGTGGGTTGGCCCAAACGGTCATAGAAGGCCCAAATAGCCTGTTGGACGGTCAACTCTAATATTGGCCCAACAGGAGGTAAATACCCAAATCTGGAAAGGCCCAAAATGCTTCCTCGACGATCAACGCCATCATTGATTGTCGAGAGCAAGCAGGCGGCCAACTCACGTGCAGGGCGGTCAACCTGAGCGTTGATCGAAAGTACTGTAGCAGCAGGCTCAAAAAGATGATAAACTTGCTACGGGCCGGGCCCAATTTGACAGGCGATATTGTACATGAAAAGCAACGATTCTTTCCTAATTACACGATTTCCTAAAAGCTGATCTTCTCCAAAAAGGCGGCAATGAACTCAACGCCAACGTTGGAGTCAAAACGGTCACAAGAGTATGAAAGAGATCAGATGATTTGAATATCTGTTGCACTATTTAGAAGGAAAAGGATCCATCAAATCACACCTGTCATGCCCACCAACTCAGAGAAGGCCACCATTGTCAGACCAGAAGAACACGCCACATTGCCCAGAGAAGATGGCTCTCCTATTGTCCATATAAGCTTAGAGTCTTCATTCTGGAGGACATGCTCTGATATACGCTATGAAACAAGGCTCTAAAACGGAAGCTCTCAAACACACTCTCTAACTTGCCTTCAGGAGAACATCCAGAACACACTTTCTGGAACAACAAAGAGACTTCCTACAGTCTAACTCACGAACGGTTACAGTGCTTGAGCAAAGACTCTCTTTCTCTTTCTCTCTGCATAAGGGTTCACCTTTAATCCCACCAAAGGCCTCCAAATTGTAGGAGTCCTTTCAGGCTCCCTGAGAACTGTTTCCCAAAACTTCCACACTTACGGGACGCCGCTTCCACTCGCTCTCTGTGAGGAGTAAGCGGGAATTCACATTCTCAACGGGCCAACACTCCCGATAAACTTATTCCTTTTACTCTCTTTTACTTACCAATTTACCTTCCTCAATTCGAAGGTTTTTTACTGATTTGAGCGTCGGAGTATTTTCGGTGGGACAACCTCCCGCCGACACACTGACCTCTTATTCACTTTAGTGGTATGCAGGATTCAAACTCAGTGAACGAAGTAGGATCAAACCATCTAGAAGAGTCCGAATTTATTCGAAGTTGGATCTAGGTACGCATTATTGGTGTCGTCTGTGGGAAGATGCTACGAAATGCCAATCGCGTTTCCCAGAAACTTTCTCTGATCAACGGAATGGTGAACACGAGGGCACAAGCTAGTGAGCCTGCTCGAGACATGATTTCCCCAAACCAAGACCGCACCATCGGTGCTGTGGTCAACGGGGTAGCTGATGGAATCCCGGCATCCTTTTTTCAGAACCTGGCGGAGCACATGCATAATACGGACAAGATGCTCCAAATACTCTATGCTCGCCAGGAGCAAGCTTAGCTGGGGGTTGCTCCTATAGTGGCCCCGGCACCGGCATCCAGAAGAGGAGGCCAAAGAAAAAAAGTTCTGGCATAACGGATTGGAAGACTGACCAACACTCCTGCGCCCATGTCCTCACATGCTCAAAGCCGTTTAAGGTGCGAGGAGCAAGAAACTAGCGCAGCTCCGGATGAAAGCCTGGAACGGAGGAACCATAGATACTCCCGAGAAGAGTCAAGGCCCCAGGCCTAGGAGGGAGCCTCCCGGGCCCCGAAATCAGCCAGGGGCAGCAGTGGTCCTGCTGCTGCACCAACCTGAGAAAGAACGGAGTTGAGAGCGTATCTCAACTCTAAGAGATCCGCTAACGCCGCTCCAACAAACCCAAGGCTAGAGAAGATATGAAACCGCGTCTTCAAAGACGACGAACGCACCGCCAACGTCGATAGATCTCCCTTCACGACGAAGATCTTGAACCATCCTATGCTGATGAAGTTTAAGATGCCAGCCCTTGACTCTTACGATGGTAGTGCGGATCCTGTCGATCATCTCGCCCACTTCCGCACCCATCTGGGTCTACAGGGGCTGGACAACACAGCCATGTGTTGTTGTTTCCCCCTCACACTAAAAGGGGACGCCCGCATCTGGTTCCATCATCTCCCTCCAAACTCGATCCAAAGCTTCCAGGAGTTTGTGGATCTCTTCTTATCTCAGTACGCCTCCAACCGCAGGGAAGAAAAACAGACATGGCATCTGTCGCATATCAAGCAGAAACACGGAGAGAACCCACGAAGATTTCTTGATCGCTTCGTGGCAGAAGCCAGATGGATCCCCCAACTCACGGAGGAAATGAAATTGGGCAGTTTCATTTGGGCACTGGCGCACGGGAAGTTCTTTAGGCACCTGGCGCATAAGAATCCGCAGACCTTTCAAAAAGCGGAGGCCATCACCAAGGCCTATGCGACAACAGAGGAGGTGAACATGGCAAAGCGTCCAGATTGACCTGAACAGCCTCGCTCTTTCCTGTCGAAAGGAAAGAGGAAGTACAACGATGGTAATTACTCCTACCAAAATGCCACAAAGTTGGACCACCAGAGCGCAAGAACCATGGACCTAATAGCCTGATGCCCTTAACTAATACATGCTCGAACGTCCTCATGTAGATCTGTGGGGAGAAATTCTTTAAATAGCCGAAACCACTTAAGAAGGCGGAGGGAGGAAATTCGACCAAATACTGCAATTTTTACCGATCTCTTGGGCACTCCACGGAGGACTGCAGGACTCTTCAAAAGGAGATTGAGGAGCTCATCAGGAGGTGCCACCTCACAGGGTTTGTTAAGGGCCCCGGTCAGAGCTCTGGCAACACGGGTGAAGAAGGATCAGGAGCCTCATCACTACGGAATCGGTTTGCGGCAGGAGTGGTCAACACGATCACCACCCGGCCAGTCAAGACTCCGACGGACAACAGGGACTAGCATACAGGGAGGAAGAAGCAGCGCACTGCTGGCAATGTCATTAGTTTTAGTGACAATGACTTAACGCATGTAGTTTTCCCCCCATACAGACCCCATCGTTGTATCAGCACTCGTTTCTGATGGTAGCGTCGACTACCAAATGAAACGTGTATTTATTGACAATGAAAGTTCGCGTGATTTACTTTACTTCGATGCATTTTTTAAACTTGGTTTGAAAAAGAGTCAACTAAAATCTGTTGAATGACCATTGTATGGCCTCGACAATGAACCAGTGCCCGTTTAAGGGACGATTAGGCTTGAAGTCACCCTAGGAACGTACCCAAGGACCGCAAGTCGTACACTTACCTTCTTGGTAGTCGACTTGCCCTCAGTGTACAATGCAATACTAGGCTGGCCAGGTCTAATAGTGTTCGGGGCTGTCACTTCAATACCACACCTTAAAATAAAATTTTTGACGCCATACGGCGTGGGCGAAGTGTTGGGTGACCAAGTCACTGGGCGGACATATTATATGTCCCAAATCACTCCTAACGACAATGCCAAAACGATGGGAGAATTTGATCATCGAGACGAGGCGACCTTGTAACAAGCACAGTTTGGTGAGACGACCGACTTAGTCTCACTGAATCTGGACGATCCAGAAAGGTGCGTACGAATTGGTGGCTCACTCATAGGCACGCTACACGAAGAACTAATCTCGTTCCTACGGCAGAACGCCGACATCTTCGCGTGGACTCTGGCTGATATGCCCGGGATTCTTGACCGAATAATGGTCCACAAGCTGGGCCTCAATCCGGATCGAAAACCTGTCAGGCAGAAGCGGAGGAACCACTCTGTGAAAAAACTGATCGCCATCCGAGAAGAAATAAAAAAACTGTTGGAGGCCGAATTCATTAGGGAGGTTTAGTACCCTGATTGGCTCTCTAACGTCTTCTTGGTAAAGAAAAATAATGGGAAGTGGAGAATGTGCATCGATTTCACCGACATTAACAAAATTTGTCCAAAAGACAGCTTTCCTTTACCCAGAATTGATCTACTGGTGGACTCGACATCCAGACATGAGCTCTTTAGCTTCATGGATGCCTACTCAGGCTACAACCAGATTCGGATGAGTCCAAAGAATGAAGAATACACATCGTTTATGACAGATCAGGGGACCTATTGCTATAAAGTAATGCCATTTGGGCTGAATAACGCGGGAGCCACCTACCAGCGGCCGGTGAACAAAATGTTCGAAAAACAGATCAGTCGCAATATGGAAGTCGATGTCGACGACAAGCTCGTCAAGATCAGAGTTATGGGCGACCACATCAACAATCTAGCGGATAGCGGAGTCCTTCACAGTGCTCCGCGAACACCAAATGAAGCTAAATCCGGCCCAGTGTGTCTTCGGGGTGGCCTCCGAAAAATTCCTGGATTTCATCGTCTCCCAACAAGGGATCTAAGCAAACTCGAAGAAGATCAAGGCCCTCACAGACATGACTCCCCCACGAAGAGTAAAAGAGGTCCAGTGACTAACTGGGTGACTAGTGGCCTTGTCCTATTTCTTAGCGAAGTCTAGCGACAAGTATCAGCCATTCTTTAAGGCGCTGAGGAGAACGAAATCAAATGGCTTCCAATTGATGCCGGACTGCCAGACGGCTTTCGATGAGCTGAAACGGTACCTGGCTAGCCCGCCTTTATTAATATCGCCCAAGGTCGGTGAGGAGCTGTACTTCTACTTGGCAGTGTCAGAGATATCTCTCAGCTCCGTCCTCGTAAGCCAGGGCATTGATGCCCAACGGCCGGTCTACTATGTGAGCAAAACGTTGACCGGCCCAAAGACGCGCTACCTGTGCACAGAAAAACTAGCCTTAGCCCTGATATTTTTCGCGGAAAAACTGAGGCTCTACTTTCAGGCGCATCGCATCATAGTCCACACCGACCAACCTCTAAAGAGCATACTCCAGAAACCCGACGTTTCTGGCTGGTTGGTAAAGTAGGCCATCGAGTTAGGCGAGTTTGACATTGAATTCAGGCCTAGGCTTACCATAAAGGCGTAGGCTCTGGCAGATTTTATTGTGGAAACCACGACCCCGATCCTCGAAGAGCAGCCCACGGGGAACGATAAGCAGTGCCTGGGGGCTCCGGAGTGGATTCTCCACGTAGAGGGGTCATCCACCGACACGAGCAACAGGGCAGGAGTGGTCTTCACGACCCCTGACGGGTTTGAGATAAAAATACTCCCTTAAACTTGACTTCCCGGCAACCAACAATGTCACCGAATACGAAGCGCTGCTGGCTGGGTTAACATTAGCAAAAGAATGTTCTGCCAAAAGATTGGCTGTCTTTAACAACTCTGAACTGGTCGTCAACCAAGTCAATGGGAACTTCGAAGCGAATAACCCACACATGGCCAAATACTTGACTAGAGTAAAGGAGGCGGTCCGCAACTTTGACAGTCTGGCCTTGACTAATGTTCCTAGAATTGAGAACTGGAAGGCCGATCAGCTGGCGAGAGTAGCAGCGGCAAAAAATCTGGAACAGTACTCGAGGGACATGAGAGAGGTCCTAAGCGCACCCAGCGTAGAGGTGCAGGAGGCAATGCAAGCCTCTGAGATCGAGAATTGGATGATACCTTACCTGAGATTTCTAGCGGATAAAACGCTGCCGGAGGAAGCAAAAGAAGCCAGGCGAATAAAGAGAACGGCCGGATGGTACACAATAGTCGATGGGCAGCTGTGTCGCCCCAGCTACTCGACTCCGTACCTCCGTTGCCTAACCCCAGAAGAGGCGGACTATGTCTTGAGTGAAGTGCACCTTGAGATTTGCGGGTCGCACGTGGGCGGCAAGAATTTAGCGCTCAAAATCATACGCCAGGGCTACTACTGGCCCTTGATGAAGAAGGACGCACTCGAGTTCGTAAAGAAGTGCGAAAGCTGCCAACTTTACGGCAACCTTCGTCACCAGCCGTCCGTAAAACTGAAATCCCTTCAGGCGCCTTGGCCCTTCGCACAATAGGGGCTTGACATCTTTGGCCCGTTTTTCATTGCCACTAGGCAGAAAAAGTTCATAGTAGCCGGTATTGACTATTTCACGAAGTGGGTCAAGGTCATCCCACTGGCCAAGATCACTGAACACAATGCACTTGAGCTCGTCCGCCAGAACATCGTCAGCAGGTTTGACGTTCCAGAGATCATTGTGACTGACAACGAAACCCAATTCTCAGAAAAACGCTTCACCAAGTATTGCACTAGCCTTGGGATTAGGCTGGTCCACACTTCGGTGGCATATCCTCAGGCAAACAGACAGGTGGAGATCATGAATCGGACGCTACTCCATGGGCTCAAGACCAAGCTGGAGGACGCAAGGAGCTCTTGGGCAGACGAGCTCGTCTCTGTCCTTTGGTCTTACCGAACGACTCCGAAGGAACCAACGCGTGAGACACCTTTTAGCCTCTGCTACGGGACTGAAGCGGTGCTCCCGGTCGAAATCGGGCTTCCCAGTCTAAGGGTAGAATCCTTCGACCCTTAGGTTAACTCCCAAAAGATCCGAAAATACCTAGCTAGAGGAAGTCTGCGAGGCCGCTAGAATACGGACCATAGCCTACCAGCATCGAGTCGCCCGCTACTAAAATAAGAAGGTGAAAGTGAGGTAGTTTGATGTTGGAGACTTGGACTTACGGAGTATCATGGCCACGGGAAAGGTGGCCTGCCGAAACAAGCTCTCCCCCAACTGGGAAGGGCCTTTCCTAGTCTCCGCCGTCCTGCGAAACGGAGCATACAAACTCCAAAACCAGGACGAAAAGTTGGTCTCGCGGTTGTGGAATGCGATCCACCTCAAATGCTACTACCAGTAGGGACCTAGGTACGTACCTTGCAAACCGCATGTAACTTGCATTTGTGTGCATGATTTGACTAAGTAAAATGAATGGTTCCTTAGCATGCTGCATGTACGTGTATATATGTGTATGGTTTTCCATTGCAGGTTCAAAACGACCTAGGCTGCCCATAAGTTGGGAGGGTCTTCACTCTCTCGTCACCAAACCGTGGTCATCTAGGCGGCCTGCGAGAGGTCGAACCTAAATCCTGGTCATCCAGGCGGCCCGTGAGAGGTCGAACCTAAACCCTAGTCACCCAGGTGGCCCGTGAGAGGTCGAACCTAAACCCTGGTCATCCAGGCGGCCCATATGCGGCCGAATCTAAACAATGGTCATCCAAGTGGCCAATTAGCAGTCAAAATCTTAGGGGGCTAGCGCATCACGCGCAGCACACGCAGCGACCTCCTCCACGAGGAGATAGCGTGATCAGTCGGCGATGGTCGAAGGGAGAAAAATTCTTTCCCAACGCTGGCCGCCTAAGTTAGCACTTGGGCAACGCCACGAGGCTTCACTCACAAGTCGCCACTACTGGGCTGGTTAACATAGCCGCCTACGAAGAGCCTGAGGACCTCACTCCTTTGGCAGCACTACAATGGCTGCCAGCCAACTGAGTTGGCCGTCCAGAATAGTAGATATGCAAACAAAAAAGCAGTGAAGAGAAATGGACACGAAGTTGAAAAATTTTCATTCTATTACTTCCAAATATATTACGAAGTACATCAGAGAACATAAATACGAAGGGAGGCCCAAAAATGTACAACCACAAGAGCTACGAGGGCGGCGGAGGCCTTTGGCTGTCACAGGACTCCCCTACAAGACTGTCCCTACGCTGCGCCGACTGGTTTGATAAATTGATGAGGTCAACGGGGAAGTCGGGATCGACCAACCGCACAATGCGCCGACTGATGTTGACCCCTTCCAACAACCGTGCGAGCATCATACCCTCAACCTCGTGAGGGCGGATGCGGAGACTCAGGTAATTCTCCAAAGTTGCCATCTGCCCAGCAAGTTGATCGATACGGCCTTTGGCTCGTTCGTTTTCTTCCTTCAAATGGGCAACCTCAACCTTTAAATTCGTGTTCTCCGCCTTCACGCCTGCCAAAACAATCTCCAGGCAGCGGTTTTCTCACGGTGCTCTGCTCTAGAAGTCGTCAACTTTGCATCTAGCCAGGTGATCTTCGCCTCCCTGTCGGAGATCTTTCGATCCCACTGGTCCATCACCTTGGCGATGGCAGCTATCACCTTCGCCTTCTGCACAAAAGACAAACAAAGAACAAGTTAGAAATCCTGAAAGGAGAAAGTATGCAGAAGGCATCGCGAAAGATTATACCTCCCAGACTCTCCGCGTGGGTCTCTCAGGCCTGGCCTCCAAACTTGGCTCAAGCGGCGGTGGATCGGAAGCGACGCCCTCGCAAGCGAAGCTGGCAGCGACCTCCTCCAAAATCTTGTCCAAGAGCCCCTCATCAACGTCATCCGCAGCGACAGCAGGCTCCCCGACTACGACCTCTGCAGCGGCTGCCGGAGGATTAAGATCAACCACTGGCTTCTCAGTAGGCGCCTGCATAACTAGAGAGCCAACAGATGGCTCCTACACCTCCACCGGCGGCTTACAGGCTGGCTCCGTAAAGGTCTCTGTCTGCGCCGCTTGAGGAACCGCCTGCGGCGGGCTGTGTCATGATTACACCTTCTCCCCTGGCCCCCGGCAAGTCCTCAAAAGATTTCTCCATTCCGATGGTACTGTCGGGGCCGCTGTAGATCCCGACAGCAATGTAATCGGGCCCCCAAGACGACGAGGAAGGCGTCTCCAACACCATCCTTTTGGGCCGTAGACCGATAAAATCATTGTCTGTTAGGCGGGGGCGGATAAGCAGGCCCCTGGAATCCTACGGCCGCATCATCATCACCTACGGTCTGAGCTTCTGAACCGGGAAAGGCGGCCCCCAATTCACCTTCTTGGCCTCTACCATAGAGACCAAGAAATCCCGTTTAAAGTCCGAAATGTGGTCATTGACCAATTTGGTCAACCACTCTAAGGACGCCGTCTTCGTCACAGACGGCGTCCCAATATACGCCTCCGACACCTGATCCCAATCCTTCGTAAGGGGCCAGGTCTCTGCTACACTCACAAAAAAGAATCGGTTCTTCCAGTTCTTGAGTGAATCATAAATGGCCGTGTTTATCTTAAGGCCAGGACGGGGGACGAGGGAGATCCATTTACCTCCCTGATTTATTTTTAAAAGTCCCTTCACCATGGACATTGTCAACCTCTTAGAATATTTGCGAAGAAAAATACAAAGGGTGCAAATGTACCGTACGGCGTTAGCGTGAAGATGGGCAACAGGGACTCGGAGGGCTTGAAGGATCGACTGCAAGTCGTCTGGTAGAGGAAGACGGAGACCACTCCTCAGGTGGGCCTCGTATACCGTCACGTGCCCTGCTGGTGGAGAGAATGCCCTATCGTCCTTGCCGGGAACCCTCCACGCAATATCCTTTGGAATGTTGAACTCGACACACAATGCTTTCACATCACTCTCTCAAAGAGTAGAGGAGATGTTGGCGACGGAGGTTGAGGTCATGGTTAACAGGGAAACTAGGGTTTCTTTGGGGAAAGAGAAAAGGTTGAAGACAAAGAAGGCAAAGTAAGAAGGCGTGAGAGAATACTCAAAACAATGAGGGAAACTTAAACAGCAAGGTGTGAAACACCTTAAACCGCCTCAGAAAGCACGCCATCATTCCTGCCATGTATCGCCTCCCTAATTGGCCCCTTAAAAAGCAAATCCTCTGACACATTAATGGCCTGGATATTGGTCCAACCAAGAGAAGACACTTATCTACTTTTGGCCTAACAAGCCGACTAATGGCCACGCGTCAATTAGGGCTCACAGAAAGTTTTTTGGATTCTGGCCAAAGACGGTCAACGAATCCGGTCAATCTTCTTTCCGAATCTGGCCAAATACGGTTAACAGATCCAATTAATTTTTTTTTCGATTCTGACCAAAGACGGTCAACAGATCTGGTCAATTTTCTTCTCCGGTTCTGACCAAAGAACAGACAGGAGAGAATTGGTGTAATTTCCTTGGCCTCTTCGGCCGTTCCGTTTCAATCATATAGGCACACAAAATAACAAAAAGAGGAAATAACAGAATACGGGAAAGGGACCCACAGGGGTTAACAATAATTAACAGCAAAATAACAGCATAACAAAAAATAACAAAATATCCTAGAGTCGGATGAAATCTTGATATTTCCCGGGTGCCAGGGTTGGCCGGCTGCTGCGGCGGAGCTCTCGAAGGGGGCGGCCAACTGGATTAGTGTTAGTGGCCGGGCGGCCAACTGTGTTAGTGGCCGGGCGGCCAGTGTCCGGGTGGCCAGTGTCCGGGCGGCCAGTTTCCGGGCGGCCAACTGTGTTACTGGCGGCCAGTGTCCGGGCGGCCAACTGGGTTAGTGGCCGGGCGCTGGGCTGGCTCACCAGTGGCTAGGCCCGTAACAACAATAATATATAAGACTTATCAAATT
>JAODPA010032412.1:0-12405 GCA_025585075.1 Nepenthes mirabilis
AAAATTTAGCCCACATATAATTTTTTTGTCTATTGATTCATGATATATATTTTACATTAGTAAAACATAATTTTGTAATTTATTAGCCTCATTTTTGGATGTTAAGTATGTATCTTTTTTTATACAGTTATTCAATCTGTAAATCTTTTCGATATTAGATGTAAAATTTTTAAATTAAAAGGTGACAACTATAAAGTGTGGAAGGAGAGAATTCTTCTTCACTTAGGGTGGCTAGATATTGATTATACTATTCGAAAAGACGAACCACCGGCTCTTATCCTTACTAGCACTCTGGATGAGGTAACTCTTTATGAACGCTGGGAACGATCTAATCGCCTCAATTTAATATTCATAAAGATAAAAATTTTTACTGGTATTCATGGTTCTGTCGACCTGCATACTAAGGTGCAAGATTTACTGAAGACAATTGATGAACAATTTGTGACTTCAGATAAGACACTTGCAATCACCATAATAATGAAATTCTCATCTATTAGGCTCACCATTGTTAAGGGTGTGCGTGAGCACATAATACAAATGAGGGATATTGTAACTCAGTTGAAAAATTTAGAGGTGAAAATGTCTGAACCTTTCATAGTGCATTACATTTTGAATTCACTTTCACCACAATATGGGCCTTTTAAAATCTCTTATAACACACATAAGGATAAATGGTCAATCAATGAACTCATAACCATGTGTGTTCAAGAGGAAGGAAGGCTCATGATGGAGTAAAGTGAAAGCGTCTATATGCTAAAGGAAGGAAGGTTCAAGACGCAAGCCAAATCAAAGGAAAAAGGTAAAGTACCTCCATATCAAGAAGGAGTCCAAGTGCTTCTTCTGTGAAAAGAATAAACACGTAAAGAAAGACTGTATCAAATATTAGAATTGACTTGAAAAGAAAGGTAATCCATACTCTTTTGTATGATATGAATCTAATATGGTTAATGTTACACATAACATATGGTGGATTGATTCTGGTTCTACAATTCATATTTCTAATTCCTTATAGGGCTTGCAAAACCTAATGAAACCAGTGGGTAGTGAATAGTGTATCTTCTCTGGAAACAAGATGCGTTCATATGTGGAGGCCATTGAAACATGTAATTTGACTTTGAGTAGTGGTTTTATTTTGATATTGGAAAAGACCTTTTACATTCTAAATTTCTCTAAAAATTTGATTTCTGTTTCAAGATTTGTACCCTATGGATATTCCTGTACATTTTTAGACTCATTATTCAGTTTATATTATAAGTCTGATATTGTTGAGAATGGTACACTATCTGATGGTCTTTATTATTTAAATTAATAAAATAATATTTTTTTAATACTGTGCATGCTATTACTGAAATTAAAAGATATGTTATGAATGAATATTTTTTGATATTGTGGTATAAGAGATTGAGACATATCTCCATTGATAGAATCAAAAGATTGATAAATGATGGAATACTTAGAACTCTAGATTTTACTGACTTTGAGACTTGTGTGGACTACATTAAAGAAAAGCAGACCAATAATATTAAAAAAAAATGTCAAGAGGAGTTCAGACATATTAGAGATCATACATACTGACATTTGTAATCTTGATATAGACTCATATGGTCTAAAATATTTCATCACCTTTATTGATAATTTCTTATGATATATGTATCTCTACTTGTTTCATAATAAATATGAAGCCTTAGATGCTTTTAAATTATTTAAAGTAGAAGTAGAGAAATAATCTAAAAAAAATATCAAAATTGTGAGATCAGATAGAGGTGAAGAGTATTATTGTAGATATACTGAAGATGGACAAATGCCTGATCCATTTGCAAAGTTTCTTCAAGAACATGGAATTATTGCCCAATATACTATGCCTGATTCTCCGGATCAAAATGGTGTAGCAGAAAAAAGAAATCGAATATTATTGGACATGGTGAAGAGTATGCTTAGTAACTCTGAACTTTCAAAATCTTTGTGGAGTGAAGCTCTTAAAACGGCGGTGTACATTTTAAACCGGGTCCCAACAAAAGTTGTCCCAAAAACTCTTTTTGAGTTATGGAAAGGTTGGAAACCGAGTTTGCAACATGTACGCGTATGGGGATGCCCATCCGAAGTAAGAATTTATAACCCATAAGAAAAGAAACTGGACCCAAGGACTATAAGTGGGCATTTCATTGGATATGCTGAATGGTCTAAGGAATACAGATTTTACTGTCCATCTCACACCACTAGGATTGTGGAATTAAGAAATATAAAATTTCTTGAGAATGACTTAATGAGTCGGAGAAAACGATCAAGAACTGATCATTTGGATTCTCAACCCTCCACTTCAGATGATAGGTTAATTGTTGAACACAACACCCCTCCAGATCAATCGGGTGTTGAACAAGCAATCAATGTCATTCAATAAAATATTGATTCTATTCCAGTTGACCATGAAATTCAGGATTTGTCTGAAATAGTTATACAACATACTCCTGTTAAGAATAATGATACAACATTAAGAAGGTCTTCTAGAATGAGAAAGTCAGCAATCCTTAGTGATTATATTATATATATTGAAGAGCCTGACTACAATGTGGGAGTTAAAAATGATCCTGAAATATTTTCACAAGCCATGAGTTGTAATGAATCACAATTATGGTACAATGCTATGAAAGAAGAGATGAGTTCCATGAGTAGCAATAGAGTATGAGATTTTATTGAATTACCTAAAGGGGCGAAAGTCATAGGGTGTAAATGAATTTTTAAAATAAAAAAAGACTCATTAGGTAATATCGAAAGATATAACGTAAGACTCGTTGCTAAGGGATATATTCAAAAAGAAGGAATTGATTACAAGGAGATTTTTTCTCCTATATCTAAAAAATGACTCTCTTCGTATAATTTTGGCATTGGTTTCTCATTTTGATATAGAATTACAATAAATGGATGTGAAAATAGTATTTTTAAATGGTGATCTAGAAGAAGAGGTTTACATGAAACAACTAGAAGGATTCTCCTCTAGTGATGGTAAGTAATTGGTATGCAAATTAAAGAAGTCCATATATGGATTAAAATAAGTATCCCGTCAATGGTATTTAAAATGTGATAAAATTATCTCTTCATTCAATTTTAGAGAAAATATTTTGGATCAATGTATATACCAGAAGATCAGTGGGAGTAAGACTTGTTTTCTTATCTTATATGTGGATGATATTTTACTTGCATCCAATGATAAAGGTTTGTTGTATGAGTTGAAATAATTTCTCTCTAAAAATTTTAAAATGAAGGATATGGGTGATGCATCTTATGTTATTGGCATAAAGATATATTGAGACAGACCGCATTGTGTTTTGGGTTTATCTCAAGAGACCTATATCAATAAGGTTTTAGAGAAATTTCGGATGAAAGATTGTTCACCAAGTGTAGCACCCATTATGAAGGGTGATAGGCTCAATTTGAGCCAATGCCCGAAAAACGATTTGGAACGGGAACAGATCAAGGACATTCCGTATGCTTCCGTCGTTAGAAGTTTAATGTATGCTCAGTTATGTACAAGACTTGACATAACATTTACAGTTGGAATGTTGGGAAGATTTTAGAGTAATCCAGGAATCGAATACTGAAAAGTTACCAAGAAAGTCATGAGGTATCTTCAAGGTACCAAAGACTACATGCTTACATATAGACAGACCGACAATCTGAAAGTTTTCAGGTACTCCGATTCAGACTTCGCTGGATGCGTTGATTCATGTAAATCAACATCCGGTTACATATTTTTGTTTGCTGGTGGAGTTGTATCCTGGCGGAGTGTAAAGAAAACTTTGATTGCTTCTTCCACTATAGAGGCCGAGTTCATTACTTGTTTCGAGGCTACAAAGCATGGTATATGGATGAGAAATTTCATGTCTAGGTTTAGAGTGGTTGATTCCATTTCAAGGCCATTAAAGATATTTTACGATAATTCAACTGCTATTTTCCTGATTAAAAATAACAAAAGTAGTAGTCGAAGTAAACACATCGACATTCAATTTTTAGCCATAAAGAAAACATTAAAGGAAAGAAAATTGCTACTGAGTATATCAGTACTGAATTAATGATCGCTGATCCTTTGATAAAAGGCATGCCACCATTAAGGTTCAAGGATCTTATAACCGAAATGGAATTGAGTTTTATTTTATAATTTTCATTGTATGGACAATGATGTTATAAATTTCTATTTTATTATTGTGATATTTTTCAAAATTGTGTACACATTAATTGAATTGAGAATATCATTAAGTTGGACAAAGAATAAACATAGGGTTTATTCATAAAGTAAAGTTACCGGATGACTTGGAAAATATAATATATTGTAATACATGGAAGATATTACTCATTATTAGAGGACTTATCGCCATGATTCGTATATTTATTTCTTAAAGTTTAAGAATTGATTAGTTTAGTTATCACATCAAATTATACATGGACCAAGTGGGAGAATATGGGCTTTAACCCAAATTAACTGAGCCGGCCCACAAACCGATCCAAGCCAGTGAGCCGAGCCGTGAAGTCGGCTTATTCGAGCCAGATCTGAGCTATTTTCGAGTCGCAGACTGGTTTCATTCTCTTCGTCTTCCTTGATCGATTTGTAACCTTCTGGCATTTAATTCAATTAATTGTTAAAGTATTAGTGGTCAATTAAGTGGTGATAACTCTCCCATTAAGTCAATTAATCAATTCTGACCGGTTTGAGTACAAAACGCTCGGTTGAGGCGAGTGATGGTTTTGCCTATAAATTGAGCTTTCTGACTTTGTCACTGGCACCCAACTCAAGCATTACACCATCTAAAGGAGTGAAGAAGTGTCTAGAAGTACGGAGCCCGTCCGAATCTAAAGTTCGAAAACAGAGCATCAAATTGCCGGAGATATAAAACCCGATTCTATATTCCGCTTTAGTGGTTGTTTTGGCCACATTAATGTCTAACAATTTCACCTTCTTCTTTCCGCTGACCCTTCCACTCTTTCAAAGGCTGATTAGGGTGCAGAGTCTTCCGTAGACCTTTTCGTAGTAGGTCCTTGTTGGAAAAATGGCATCTGATCGACTAACTAGGAACAAGCAGCAGAGTATAAGAAAAAGAGAGAGAGAAGAAGAACACCAATATTTTACATAAAAAATTCTTCTAAAATAAGAAAAAAATACGAGACACACAATCCATAAACAAATATCACTGTGTGAATTTCACGATTATACAAACCCTAGACGAAGAGAATGGAGAACAAGAACACAATACACTCATCGTGTTCTCTCTTTACACTCTCGGACACTTAGAAAAAACTCACACTACAAATTCTTCTCTTACTCACACAGAATGCAATACAAATATATATACAAGCTGTTTGCACAATCGCCTAGTCAGCATGGAGATTGCATAAACAGACAACTACCTGACACACGCACAGCCCTGCAATGTCTCTACAGCTGTCATACCGGATATCGCACTCTACAAAAATGGCATGCATATTCTCTAGAAATCATGCATACTCAGTCAATCTTCTTAGTTGGCATCCACGTGCGTTGTCTACGTCCGGGTCCTCAGGCATTCTATCATACCTCTAGGCAATGACAATATCCTCGGACATTTTGTGTTGCTCACATATTCTTGGAATAATGCTGTGCAGATTCCTCAGTTACGCAACGAACGCGTCCTTGGACGAAAAACACCTCCATACGGGAGTAACCACAACAAACTTTCCTTTATGACGTATGAAAACTGAATCAGTCAGGCCAGCAATGTCACAGTAAGTTTCTAACTTTCATTTAGGCAATATTTTGGTCATCATATCTAACACATTTTTATCCGTTCAGACTTTTTCAAGCGTTAGTAGTCTAATATTAGTAGCATTTCTCACCCAATGATATCAAATACCAATATATTTCAATCTTAAATGGAATGAGAAATTTCTACAGAGATGGATAACACTTTGGCTATCGCAAAGAACCACATATTTCTCTTGTTTGAAGCCCAATTCTTATATGAACTTCCATCCATTCATCCTTATACTCATACTTCACTACCTCTTTAAAGTCCTTGGGTTCTCCTCCGTCAGTGAGCAGGACGTACTCATTGGACGGTAGACATACGAACGGTCGTCTATCCCTTGTAGATCGTCAGACAATAATCTCCTCGAACAATTGAGAAGAAAATTCATTTTGATCCTCATGAGGCATAGTGACTGCCTCATTATTATTCTCAGCTACTCTTGGGCTACCGTATTAGGATTGAAGAGATATTGGACGGACAGCTTCAACGCTTATCTTGTCCGTTCGGCCAGGTGCAGATAATGCCTTCTTCTCTTTTCCAATATTTTCAATGATCTCCTCTTCAACAAAAACTACATCTTGTGATCGGATAAGCTTCTTCTCTACCTAGTTATAAAATATGAAATTCAAATTATCTTTCCCATAGCCCAAAAAGATACATTGTTTCATCTTTTCCTCTAACTTGGTCCTTTCGTCCTTGGAAATGTGCACAAATACCTTGTACCCAAATATCTGAAGATAGTCGTAGGATGGCTCCTTTCCTGACTATATCTTCTCCGGCAATTCACCATTCAAGGATTTACTAGGCGATTTATTAATGATATAGACCGTTGTCTTTATGGCTTTGGCCTAAAAAGATCTTGAAAGCTTTATTTCTGAAAGCATGCATCTTATCCTCTCTAGAAGTGTGCGGTTCATCCGCTCGATCATTCCGTTTAGCTGTGGCATTTTTTATGGTGTCTTCTGATACCTAATACCATGAGACCAGTGGTAGGCATCAAACGCTCCGATATATTCTCCACCATTATTGCTCCGGATGTACTTCAACTTTCTTCCAGTTTCACATTCCACTAGAGCATAAAATTGCTTAAATATTCCATGAACGTGATCCTTGAATTTAAGTGGGTAAACCCACAACTTTCTTGAACAATCATTTATGAACATAATAAAGTACTGCGCTCTTCGAAATAATTTCTCCTTGAACAGTCAACATACATCGGTATGAACCAAATCAAGCACCTTGGTCTTTTGGGAAGGAGAGTCTCCTCGGAATGAGACTCTCTTCTACTTTTTCACTATACAGTGGGGACGCGTTTTCAACTCAGCTTTCTTTATGTCTGGTATAAGGCCATTCTTGATCAGATGACATAATCCTTTATCACTCATGTGGCCTAGCCGGCAGTGTCACAAGTCCGAAGTCTCCATGCTGCTAGCAGCGTTCACTTCACCTGCGTCAGCAGAGGCTTGCAATACGTAAAGGCTCGACATCTTTCTTCCTATGATAATTACTAGGGACCCTCTGGTTAGTTTATATCCCCCATCACAGAAAATGTTACAAAAGTTAGTATCATCAAGTCTTCCTATTGAGATGATATTCACTTATATGTCAGGAACATGTCGGACGTCCCTCAAAATCTGTCGGGTATCATTATTGGTGATATGAGACACATCACCACAACCAACAATTCTAGATGTTTTCATATTCCCGATCTTCAACACTCCAAAATTACCTAGAGTGTAAGATGTAAAGAGACTTTTTCGAGAAGTAACATGGATGAATGCTTCAGTATCAACCACCTAGTCGGTTGTCTCCTCTGCCAGATTTACAATGTCATTAGTTTCACAAGTTAACAGGAGGTTACTTCCTGTGATCACTGAGACTGATAACTCATCTTCACCTCGTCCTTTTTCTCTTTTCTCCTTCTCAACATTCTCACGCTTTTCATTTGTATGAATACTTCATGATGTGGCCTTTTTTGCCACAATAATGGCATTCAAAGTTTTGAAACCTTGAGCGTGACTTACTTCGGTGCCTTTCTCCTGATTTCAGACCATGGCCTTTACTCCTTCCCTGTGATTCTATCACGAATACCTCGGAATGAGCCGAGGTGGAGGTCCCTTACGGCCGCCTAAACTATTCATGAGTAGGGAAGCTATCACATTATCCAATCTTAGCGTGTCCTTTTCGAACAATAATGTTGTGACAATATGGTCATATGAGGCTGGCAAAGAGGCCAGCAACACTTTATCCTCCTCCTCAATCTCCTCATCAATGGATGACATCTGCGTTAAAATTCGGTTAAATTTATCCAACTGTTTTTTAAAACTTTTCCCTTCAGACGAGCGTAATCCATAAAACTACTTCTTCACGTGCAACCTTGTGGTCAATGATTTGGATTTATATCGGCTTTCAAGCTTATCCTAGACCTTTCTTGGGTCTGTCAGGCTAAGGATCTTCTGAACAGTGTTATCCGCCAGGTATAATTTGATAATGCAGTTGGCAAGATCACTTTTATCTTGCCATTCTTTCCCAATCCGGTCCTCCGGCTTCTCATCCTTTTTCTTCAATGCTTTGACTGTTCCTTTTCGGGTCAAGATATTTTTCACTCTTTCTTGTCAAAGAATGAAGTTACCTTACCCGTTAAACTACTCCACATTAAATAGCACATTCTTTGAAGACGATGACGCCTTTTAATCTAGAACTTTCAAACCTCTCTCTGATATCACTTCTTGAAAAAATAATATTCGACCGATCAACCAGAAACAAGTAGCAGAGTAGAATAAAATAAGGGAGAGAAGAAGAACACCAATATTTTACATAGAAAACCATTCTAAAATAAGAAAAAAATTACGGGACACACAATTCACAAACAAATATCACTATATGAGTTTTATGGTTACATAAATCATAGACGAAGAGAATGGAGAATAAGAGTATAATACACTTACTGTGTTCTCTCTTTACACTCTCAGACACTTAGGAAAAACTCACACTATAAAATCTTCTCTTGCTCACACAGCATACAATACAAATATATATATACAGGATGTTTGCACAACCGCCTAGTCAGCGTGGAGGTTGCACAAACAGACAGCCACCTAGCGCACGTACAACTCTACAACGGCTCTGCAGCTGTCCTGCAGGATATCATGCTCTACAGAAATGACACACATATTCTCCAGAAATCACGCATGCTCAATCAATTTTCTAAGTTTGCATCCATGTGCGCTGTCTGCGTCCAGGTCCTCGAGCATTCCATCATGCCTCCAGGCAATGACAATGTCCTCAGATATTATCCTATGTCCTCGGACATTATGTGTTGCTCACATGTTCTCGAAATAATGCTACGCAAATTCCTCAGTTACACAGCGAACGAGTCCACGGGCTATAAACGTATGAAGATCTCATTCTCAATCTGAGTCCTTGGATGAAAAACACCTCCACATGGGAGTGACCACAGCAGCCCCTCCAATTTCCCTTCCCTTCTTTTTATCGTATTCAATAGATATTATATTTCTCATTCTAATTCCTTACCGGTTCGGCTAACCTTTCTAGCTCCTCCTTAGAGTCCACTGTGCCACTGGCCGCTTGTCTACCATTGCTTCTGCCACATTTGGCCTCGCCACCGTAATAAGGCGGCGAGTCAAGGTAGGAAAGATGAATTTTGAGAAGTTAGTCTCCTACAATTGCACTAACAACGATATCAGTATTGAACACGTTGGTAGCATTGATCGCTGGAGAGTGAGAGCACTGTTCTACTCGATTATCAAGGCATTCTTGATCGTCTCCCTAGTACTTTTGTGCTTCAAGATCGTCGCTTATTTCAAAGGCTGACATTTTGAGGTGCACAAATTGCAATTTCAGTATATAATCGCAATCCCATTTGAGATTAAGGGTATTTTTTTTTTGGATCTATTCGAAGTGGGTTTTGATTAGGGCAGTATATCTTGCTCCCACTCTTTGATTTTTGGCCAATCTCTGTGTTTTGCTCTTCCTCGTCCAGAGTTTAGACAGGCTAATCCTTTGTATGGGTTGTTTCTGGATCCGCCTTAAGAAAATCAAACCTGTGCCTAAAATGAATATCGATCTTGAATCTGGTGATGGGGAAGGTTACTTCCCTATGGTCCTTGTTCAGATCCCAATGTGCAATGAAAGAGAGGTACTAGTGTTTTCATTCTTCTTCTCCTGCCTTATTGTTTTAAGTTGTTTTGTAGTATTAGGTCTATTTTTGGCTCTTGTGGTGGGTGAATTTTTTTTATCTGAAATTGTAGAGGTAATATGCCAATCAGGTTTATCAACGGTCTATTGCTGCTGTATGTAATTTAGATTGGCCTAAATCAATGTTGCTTATCCAATTTTGGATGATTCGGACCATCCCACGACACAATTGTTGATCAAAGAGGAGGTACTTATGTGGCAAGCAAAAGGTGCCAACATTGTGTATCTTCATCGGGTGACTCGAGATGGTTACAAAGCTGGCAATCTCAAGTCTGCCATGAGTTGCAGCTATGTCAAAGATTATGAATTTGTTGCCATTTTCGATGACGGTTTTCAGCCCACTCCTGATTTTCTTATAAGAACAGTAATTCATTTCAAGTAAGTGTTTAACTCAGCGTCCCATGACGTCCAACTTGTGAGTTCAGTATATGATACGCTTTTTGTTTCATTTCAGTTGAATGCTTGTTTGATTATTTTAATAATGGCAACTACTTTTAGTTGATAATTGGTTATAATATAAACTTCAGAATAATGATGAAGTGGGTCTAGTTCAAGCTGGGTGGTCCTTTGTGAACAAGGATGAGAACTTGCTAACCAGATTGCAGAACATCAATTTATCATTTCACTTTGAGGTGGAGCAACAAGTGAATGGCATTTTCATCAATTTCTTTAGGTTAAATGGTACTGCCGGTGTTTGGAGGATTGAGGCTCTGGATGAGTGTGGTGGTTGGTTGGAAAGGACCACCGTTGAGGACATGGACATTGCTGCCCGAGCGCATCTTAAAGGATGGAAATTCGTCTTCCTTAATGATGTAGAGGTACTAAATTTTACCGAAGTACTGTCTTATTAGTTTGTGTGGTTTTTTATTATATTGGACAACTGCTACTTTGCGATTGATATTGTGCTTCACTGTAAATTATAGTGTCAATGTGAGTTACCAGAATCTTACGAAGCTTACCGAAAACAGCAGCATAGATGACATTCGGGATCTATGCAGTTATTTCGCCTTTATTTGCCTGATATTACCCGATCAAAGGTATCTCTTTAACACTTGTGCCCTATGTTCTGTTTCCTAATGTCTCAGAATTAAGTTGTTTTCTATGTTAGGGAGCATTAGTGTATCAGTCAAAAATGTGTAGACTTGTAGAAAGCTCAAGTTATATTTTGTCACACAGTTTTCCTCTCAAGCTACATAGGCAAATAGTTTTGCATTCTAGTAAAAATCATGCACAATTTCTAGACTTTCCCACTATTGGTGGATGGCAAACGGATCAATGTGCCTTTAATTAGTTATCATTGGTAAAATACACTCCACTTCGACATAGTGTTTCCTTGTCTATAGTTTGCAAAATGCAATAATAATTCCCTTTAAAGTTTAAATTGTTCGAGTGAGCGTTCATGTTTGCAGCGTGACATAGAATTCTGTGTACTTTCATGCAGATAAGCTTTTGGAAGAAGGCAAATCTGATCTTCCTCTTCTTCCTCTTGGGAAAACTCGTACTACGCTTTTATTCTTTTACTCTCTTCTGTATAATTTTGCCCACGTCGATGTTCATTCCAGAGGCTGAGATCCCAGCTTGGGTTGTCTGCTACATTCCTGCAGTCATGTCCATGCTAAATAACATGCCAGCACCGAAATCATTCCCTTACGTTGTCCCGTATCTTCTCTTCGAAAACACAATGTCCATTACCAAGTTCAATGCTATAATCTCTGGCCTCTTCCAACTCGGAAGCGCGTATGAGTGGGTCGTTACTAAGAAATCTGGCCGTTCTTCCAAAGGCGATCTTATCTCTCTGCTCAAGAAAGATCCAAAGCGCATAGGTGTGGTATCCAGTGATGCCAGAAATGGGTAAGCTGACTTTCGATGGTCCGGAACTACTGATGAGATTAAAGAACATAAAGAAGTTCAAACTTAAGCAGAAGAGCACGCCATTGCAGAAGCTGCATATGATAGCAGCAGTGGGATAAAACCCTCGTCTCTTTGTTAGCCGATTTGCCATTGATTAATTACTAGCCATGTAAACAGATGGATTGTTGATTGTAAACAGATAACGGTTAATTATTATATGTATGACTGTCATTGATATTTCATGTTGTTAGTACCAGCCCTGTATAAATGTAGTAAACAAATACATTGTAAACAGATTGAATGAATTGTATTGCATGACTTGTTTTCATTCTAACTGTTTCTTAGTTTGCCTATTTTTAATCTTGTTGTCTTTTGTCCGTTGAATGGAAACAAAGATATCACAAACCGTTTAATTATTATCTAGTTCCTTTCTGGCTAGTTGTCTATTTCTAATTACTAATTGTTAATTAATTGTCTTTATATCTTTTTGACTTATTAAATTTTATTGGGTTATTCTGTGATTATCTTTATATCTACTGCAACACATGGTAAGAGAATTGCA
>JAODPA010032423.1:0-12405 GCA_025585075.1 Nepenthes mirabilis
TTATAAATATGTGATTTTTATAATTAAATTACGTAAATTTTATATTATAATAGAGTAATTTTATCATTTTGACAAAACTTATCCTCAAACCACTGATGCTACATTTATTATGAGTTTTGTGATATCTGTATATAATATTCCATCATAGCCAACTCAAATTAATCCCACTGATTATCTACTTCCCAAGAAATAAAAAATTAGTCATAATCTTCTCCCCTTGTATCATGTTAATACGACCTTAATTTGTTGCAAAGCTCCCTAACAGTGGTGGTAACTCATATGTACGGGCAATATACTTTGATTAGTGGAGTTTAGAAAGACCTGTGAATAAAGAGATGTCCTCTCAATTAAATAGGTTGAAGTAGGCCAGGCCTACGATTGATAGGTTGCCCAAAAAAATACAAACTCTAATTTACTTACAAGACAAATAAAGAAGGAAAAAGGTTTGAGTTAACTTTTAAAAAAATAAGAATCAAGCGCGAAATGCAATGCTAAACAATATTTATGTGCTACATAATCATTTAATATTGATACATATTTAAAATAATATATTATAATTCAGGTAAATTCATATCTAATTATTAAAAATTTTAGCATGATTCTATATAACACGATAGCAAATAAGAGTTTTAAAAATTTGAGATTCACTGTACGGCCTATTGTCTGACATTCAAGTTAGTAAATATTTATAAAAATCTAAAATGTATGAGAGATAGTACGGATGAGAGAGAGAAAGAGACGGAGGGCTCTACTTTGTTTTTTGCAAAAGGGTAAGGATTCGACCACTCGATGACCGTTTGATATTAATTTATTCCTATTAGAATTGGGTCAAGATTAGACTCTATGTACTTCAAACTTCAACAAAACCAGATGATTAATATTTTCATCCTTTTCAACAGATTTATAGATAAAGTATAATAATCAATTCGGTCAATTTAATTGATACTATACCCAATAACTATTTTACAATCATACAATATTTTTACTATAATTTTTGTTGGACCAAACTTATTTATATATCTTCTCTTCTGATACGTCCTTGGATCCAAACTTCGAACAGATTTGGGCTGATCCGCTTATCATATTTTTGACTCCGTTCACTGAGTTTGGATCCTGCACACCACTAAAACGAACAGGAGGTCAGTGTGTCGGCGAAAATTTATCCCACCGAAAATACTCTAACACTCAGGTAGTAAACAGCCTCCGAAATATGAGAAGGTTACTGAAACTGAGAATTGAAAGAGAGAGAGAGAGCAAGAGTGTATGGATCTCTAGATGAAAGAGAGGCAAAGTCGTCTTCTTGAATCTGAATGGTGGGGAGGCAGTAAGCGGCTGTCAGAAGCACATTGCATACCTTAGATTTTTTGAGTATCAGTAGAGAGTAGAGAATTGTCAGTTTGTCTCTGTTGTCGCTATGGACATTGTGTGAATAAAAGCTTGCGTGAGTAAAAGTTAGCGTGAGTAACAGATAGTGTGAGTAATAGATAGCAAGCCTAAAATGAGAATTCTAGGGCTAATTTATGGTTGACAAGATGATCTCCCTCCTTTGAAAAGAGTGATCCCCTACGTGATTATTGGTTGGCCTGCCTTTCAGAGCTGATGCCAGTTGCCAAACGGGCTAAGATAGTTTCCTTCTATGGCGATCAGCGGCTTTCCGAATTACCCACATTCCTTCTGTGTATTTTACCGTTAGAGTCCCCCAATTGGCTGAAGATTAGGAAATTCTGGCGCCTTCCTTACGATAAGGGCGTCGATTTTATCAATGTCCATTTTGGGAGCCAGTTGGGATCGTGAAAGATGCTTGGAGAGCCGTTGCTGGCCGTCTGATGGATCGTGGGCTCAAGTGGGCCAGGCCCGTAAAAAGTCTTTTATTTTTGGCTTGTTGCTACAGTAATTTCGGTCAATGCTCGAGTTGACCGTCTGCACGCGAGTTAGCCGCCTACTGGAGTCTAGACGGTCAACGCTTGCGTTAACCGTCTTGGGCCTTTCAGGATTCGGGCCTTCGCGTCCTGTTGGGCCGTTTTTAAGTTGACCATCTAGTAGGCCGTTTTGGGCCTCCGTTGATCATGGGCTAGCCCATATTTCGGTGTACCTATCACTAGCCCCCCATGCCAATGGCCAGAATTCTGGGCTCCGGTATGTTTTATGATGGGATGCCCCTTACTGCCCTTCGTTATTTGAGGATCTCAGAGGATTCTATGAAAGGCGGAGTGGGATGTTGACCGGAGCTGTTGACCATCTTTAGCCAGCTCTGGAAAGAATGTTGACCAGAGCTGTTGACCATCTTTGGTCAGCTTCTGGAAAGAATGTTGATCAGAACTGTTGACCGTCTTGATCAGTTTCTAAGAAGAGTATTGATCAGAAATGTTGACCGTCTTAGTCAGTTTGGAAGAAGAATGTTGACCAGAATTGTTAACCATCTTGGTCATTTCCGGAGAAGAATATTGACCAGAATTATTGACCGTCTTGGTCAATTCCGGAGAAGAATATTGACCAAATTTTCTGCCAGCCTTGATTGACGCGTGACCATCAGCTGGTTTGCATGCCAGAAGAGGACAAGCATCTTCTTTTTGTTGGGCGGATATCCTAACCATTAATGCGTTAGAGATCCGCCTTTTGAAGAGCCAAGTAGAAAGGCGACACGTGACAGGACAGACGGCGACTTTAATGAGGGGTTTTAAGGCGTTCTTGCCGTTTAAGTTTCCCTCTACATTTCGAAAACCTTTTACGTCTCCTAGCATTCATCTTCTTCATCTCTAACTTTCATTATCAGAAATCCTAGTCCCTCCTACAAACCATGGCATCCGTCGCAAATATCGCCTCTGTCCTCAGAGAAGGGGACATTAAAGCCTTGTGCGTAGAATTCAACATCCCAAAGGAGATTGCTTGGAGGGTCGTCGGAAAGGATGACAGAGCCTTTGCTCCACCGGCAGGGCATATCATAGTTTATGAGGCCCACCTGAGGAGCAATCTTCGTCTTACGTTGCCGGATGATTTGCTGTCCGTTTTGCGAGCCCTACGAGTCCCAATCGCCCAACTCCACGTCAATGCTATCCGATATCTCTGCATACTGTGTATTTTTCTTCGAAAGCTTTCTAAGAAGCTAAGAATGTTGATGGTGAGGGGCCTCTTCAAGATAAACTAGGGGACGAATGGATATCACTCGTCCCCCGTTCTGGCCTGAAGATAAATACGGCCATCTACGACTCGCTCAAGAACTGAAAAAATCGTTTCTTTTTTGAGAGTATGGGGACGACCTAGCCCCTTACGAAGGATTGGGGCCAGGTTTTGGAGGCGTATATGGGGACGCCGTCTGTGGCGGAGATGGCGGCCCTAGAATAGTTAACTGAGTTGATCAAGGAGAACCCTGATGAGTTCAAGCGAGATTTTCTGGTTTCTCAGGCGGAGACCAGGAAGATGAATCGGGGACCGCCTTCCCTGGTTCAAAAACCCATGCCACCAGTAAGGATGATGAGCCAGGAGGACTCCAAGGGCATGATCATCCGCATGCGGCACACTGACGAAGGGTTTATTGGCCCGCTGTCTGAGAAGGTGTTGGAGACGCCTTCGTCGTCATCATCCTGCATCGATTATGTTGCTGCCGGGATCTGCAGTGGACCTGGTAGTACTGCGGGCCTGGAGGCAACCTGTGAGAACTGGCCGGTGGAATCAAGAGGAATCATCCTGGCACAACCTACAAGCGGTTCATTGTGCAGCGTTGACAGAATCCTTTACGGAGCCTACTTGCGAGCCAGTCGCGGAGGCACGAGAGCCATCCGCTAGCTCTCCAATTGCGCGGACTCCTGGTGTGGAGCCAATGTTGGAGCTTAATCCTCCAGTAGCTGCTCCGGATGCTGCAGTTGTGGAGCTCGTAGTAGCCATGGATAAAACTAAAGAGCTGCTGGAGAGCATTTTGGAGAAGGCTGCCACTAGCTCGGCTCGAGAGGATGCTCCTTGTCCACCGCCACCTGGGCCAAGTCTGGAGGCCAGGCCCGAGAGGCCCACGAGGAGATTTTGTGAGGTATGATTCTTGGTGATGGCTTCCTCATACTTTTTACTTCATTGGATTTGTGACTTGTTCTTTGTTTTTCTCTTGTGTAGTCGAGGAAGCTGATTTCTGCCATCTCCAAGGAGGTGGAGCAGCATGACCAGGCGATCGCCGATAAGGAGGCAGAGATCGCCTGGCTGGATGCTTCGGGGAGCGAGCACAGCAAGGAGACTACAGCCCTCGAGGCTATCTTGGCCGGAGTGGAAACAGAGAACGCTAAACTGAAGGCTGAGGTTGTCCACTTAACAGAGGAAGATGAATGAGGCAAAGCTCGCCTCAAACGGCTTGCTGAGCGAGTTGCAATCTTAGAAAATGATCTGAGTCTCTGGATCCGCCCCCACGAGGTCGAGGGCATGATGCATGCATGGCTGTTGGAGGGAATCAACGTCGGTCGACGTGTTGCGCGGTTGATTCATCTTGATTTTCCAGTTGAGTTTATCAATCTGTCTAACAGAGCGGCGCTACACAAAGACGACCTCGTGGGGGAGCCCCGTGATATTCAGGGGCCTTCGCCGCCCCTGTAACCTTTTGTACATTTTTGGGACTTCCTTAGTACTTATGTAATTTGTAACACGTTCAAAGCAATAAAATGGAAGTTCTTTTCATTTTTGCGTCCATTTACTTTTATCGCATCTAGTGTTAGCATGCTTTGTTGCATTAGGCGGCCAGTTGGGTTGGCCGGCTACCATTGTTGGGCTATCGTTCTTAAGCTTGGCAGGCAGTTGTGTTAACCAGCCTGGTGGCGCCGTACAAGTGATGACTTAGGCGGCCAACGTTAGAGAAGTATGCTTCTCCCTTCGACCGTCGCTAACTGATCATGCTACCTCATCATAGAGGAGATCGTTGCATGTGCTGTGTAAGCTCCCTAAGGTTTTGACCGCTATCAGGCCACTTGGATAACCAAAGTTTACTACAACCGCTAATGGGTCATTTGGATGGCCAGGGTTTTGATACGACCGCTAATGGGCCGATCAGATGACCGAGGTTCATATTAGACTGTTTGTGGGCCACCTGGATGATTAGGGTTTAGATACAACTGCTAATGGGCTGCTCGGATAACCAAGGTTCAAATTCAACCACTTATGGACCACCTGGATGACCAGGGTTTAACGAGAGGGTGAAACCCTCCCGACTTAGGTGCAGTCTAGGTCGGGTAACCTGCAAAGAAAACATATGCACATGCATATAGGAAGTATACTAAGTAAACACTTATTTTTCGCGAATTCAAAACAAGCAAGCGAGTGCAAACAATAATGCAAATGCGTGCCTGCGTCTGCTACTAGAAGTATCGTCTGAGGTGGATGGCGTTCCACGTTCGCGGAACCAATTTTTTCGTCCTTGCTTCGGAGTTTGTAGGCTCCGTTTCGCAGGACGGCGGAGACGAGGAAAGGCCCTTCCCAATTAGGGGAGAGTTTATTGCGGCCGGCCAGCTTGCCTGTGGCCTCGATGCCTCGTAGGACTAAGTTTCCTATATCGAATAGTCATGCCTTAACTTTTTTGTTGTAGTACCGGGCGATCCAATGTTGGTAGGCCATTGTACGTACTCTGGCAGCGTCATGGGCTTCCTCTAACAAGTCTAAGTGCTCCCTAATTTTTTGGGAGTTAGTCAGTGGGTCGAAGGACTCTACTCTGAGACTTGTAAGCCCGATTTCGACCGAGATTACCGCCTCAATCTCGTAACAGAGGCTGAAGGGCGTCTCGTTCGTTGGTTCCTTCGGGGTTGTTCGATAAGACTAAAGAACGGAAGGGAGCTCGTCCGCCTAAGAGCCCCCTGCGTCCTTCAGCTTAGTTTTTAACCCGTGGAGCAGCGTTCCGTTTGTCACCTCCACCTATCAGTTTGGTTGGGGGTATGCCACAGAAATATGGACCAGCTCGATGCCAAGATTGGAGTAATACTTGGTGAAGCATTTTCCCGAGAATTAGGTCCCGTTGTCCGTCACTATGACCTTAGAGATGCCGAATCTACAGACGATGCTCTGGCGGAGGAACTCCAGGACGTTATGCTCTGTAATCTTAGCCAATGAGGCGGCCTCAACCCACTTGGTGAAGTAGTCAATGCCCACGATGATGAATTTTCTTTGTCCCGTGGTAATGAAAAACGGGTTAAGAAGATCAAGCCCCCATTGCGCGAAGGGCCAAGGGGCCTGAAGGGCCTTCAGATCTGCGGATGGCTGACGGTGAAGGTTGCTGTGAAGCTGACAGCTTTCATATTTCTTCACAAACTCCAGCGCGTCTTTTTTCATTGAGGGCCAGTAATAGCCCCGGCGCATGACCTTGAAGGCCAAGTTCTTTCCGCCATTGTGCGACCCATAGATTCCGAGGTGGACATCGCTTAAAGCGTAGTCAGCCTCTTCGGGAGTTAGGCAGTGGAGGTATGGAGTCGAATAGCCATGGCGGTATAACTGTCCGTCAACCACAGCATACCAACCTACTGTCTTCCTGACCCATTTGGCCTTCTCCACATCCTCCGGCAATAATCTGTCCGCTAGATAGTTTAGGAAAGGTGTCATCCAGTTTTTCACTTCGGAAATCTACATTGCCTCTCGCTTCTCAATGCTATGAGCGTCTAGGATATCCCGTATGTCCCTCGAATATTGCTCCGAGTTTTCGGCTACAGCGTCTTTAGCTAGCTGGTCCACCTTCCAGTTTTCAGTTCGGAGAACGTGAACCAGGGTTAGTTTGTCAAAATCTTAGGCGACCACCCTTGCCTTTGCCCAGTACTTGGCCAAGAGAGGGTTGTTCGCCTCAAAGCCTCAGTTAACCTGGTTAACGATTAGTTCGGAGTCGTTATAAACTGCCAGTCTCTTGGCAGAGCACTCTTTGGCCAACCACAATCCGGCTAACAGGGCCTCGTACTCGGCAACGTTATTGGTTGTCGAAAAATTGAGTCCGAGGGAGTATTTCATCTCAAACCCGTCGGGAGTTGTAAGGACTACTCCAGCACCACTGCCTGTGTCCGTAGATGATCCATCCATGTAGAGTATCCATTCCGAAACTCCGACAAGCAACTCCACGCTTTCTTCGGGTTGCTCCTCAAGGACTGGGGTTGTAGTATCGAAATGAAATCAGCGAGCCCCTGTGCCTTCACAGTAGGCCTGGGCTGAAATTCGATGTCGAACATGCCCAACTAGATAGCCCATTTTACCAACCGTCCAGAAATGTCGAGTTTCTGGAGTATGTTTTTCAGCGGTTGGTCTGTGAGGACCACTATCCGGTGGGCCTGAAAGTAGGGCCTCAACTTCCGCACAGAGAATATTAGCGCCAAGGCCAATTTTTCTGCGCGTGAGTAACGGGTCTCTGGGCCGGTCAATATTTTACTCACGTAGTAGACCGGCTATTGAGCGTCAGCGTCCTGGCACACAAGAACACAACTGAGGGACACCTCTGACACTGCCAGGTAAAGATATAATTCCTCTCCGCTCTAGTGTGACACCAACAACGGTGGGCTGGTTAAATACCGTTTCAGTTCATCGAAAGTGGTTTGGCATTCTGCCGTCCATTGAAACCCGTTGGATTTTGTTCTCCTAAGGGCTTTGAAGAAGGGCTGGTACTTATCACCAGACTTCGCAAGGAAGCGGGATAGTGCTGCCAGCCGTCCAGTCAGTCGCTGGACATCCTTTACATTCCGTGGTGGAGCCATGTCGGCGAGCGCCTTGATTTTCTCTGGGTTTGCCTCGATCCCCTGTTGGGAGACGATGAAACCCAGGAATTTGCCGGAGGCTACTCTGAAGATACATTTAGCTAGATTCAGCTTCATGTGATACATACGGAGCACCTCGAATGACTCTTCCAGGTCGCAGAAGTGGTCGCCGGTGACCTTGCTCTTGACAAGCATGTCGTCGACGTAGACCTCCATGTTGCAACCAATTTATTTTTCGAATATTTTGTTGACCAGCCGTTGATAGGCAGCTCCAGTATTTTTAAGCCCAAAAGGCATTACTTTATAGCAGTAGGTGCCCTGATCGGTTATGAACGAGGTGTGCTCCTCGTTCTCCGAACTCATCCGGATCTGGTTGTAACCCGAATAGGTGTCCATGAAGCTTAACAGCTCATGTCCGGCTGTTGAATCAACCAATAGGTCGATCTTAGGCAAGGGAAAGCTGTCCTTCGGACAAGCTTTGTTAACGTCGGTAAAATCGATGCACATTCGCAATTTTCGGTTACTTTTCTTTACTAAGACGACATTAGAGAGCCAGTCCGGGTAATGGACTTCTCTAATGAAGCCTGCATTCAGTAGCTTTTTCACCTCCTCTCGAATGGCGATCAGCTTTTCAACGGAGTGGTTCCTCCGCTTCTGCCTGACGGGTTTTCGGCCGGAGTCGAGCCCCAACTTATGGACCATTATCTCTGTTGGGATTTCAGGCATATCTACTGGAGTCCATGCAAAAAGGTCAGTGTTCCTTCGCAGGAACGCAATCAATTCATGACGCATTGGTCCGGTGAGTGAGCCACCGATCTGTACATACTTTTTCGACTCTCTCGGGTCCAGTGGGATTAGATCTATGGTTTTACCAGACTGCGCTTGCTGAAAGGTTGTCTCGTCTCGATGGTCGAGTTCTCCAACTGTTCTAATGTTGCCACTAGGGGCAATCTGTGACATGTAACAAGTTCGTCCAGTAACTTAATCGCCCAGCACCTCCCCGACACCATAGGGTGTGGGAAACTTCATTTTAGGGCGTGGAATCGAGGTAACCGTCCCGAATGCTATCAAACATGGTCTGCCCAATATGGCGTTATACACTGAGAGTAGGTCGACCACCAGGAAGGTGAGCGTTCGACTTGTTATTTTCAGATACGTACCCAAGGTGACCTCCAATTGGATAGTCCATTGAACGGGCACAGGCTCGTTATTGAGGCCGTATAATGGACCTTCGGCTGGTTTTAGTTGATTCTTTTTTAAGCATAATTTGAAAAACATATCCAAGTAAAGTAAATTTCTAGAGCTTCCATTATCAATAAACACTCGCTTTAATTGGTAGTCAATACTACCGTCCGAAAAGAGTGCGAATATAACGAGTGGATCAGCATGGGGGGACATTACATGAGCTAAGTCATCATCGCTGAAACTGATAGTGTTGTCTGCGGTGCGCTGCTCCTTCCTTCCAATCTGCTGTTCCTCGCCGTCGGATGGGTTTTTAGCAGGTCAAGCGGTAATCATGTTAACCACCCCTGCTGCAACCTGATTTTCAGGAGGAGACTGCTCCTGTCCCTTTTCGCCAGCTGCTCCAGAGCTCTATCCGGAACCCCTAACAAACTTGGTGAGGTGCCCTCTGCGAATCAGCTCCTCGATCTCCCTCTGCAGTGTCTTGCAGTCCTCTGTTGTATGCCCAGCAGAGCGGTGAAAGTCGCAGTACTTCGACTGGTTCCCAAAGTCCGTTTTTAGTGGTTTTGGCGACTTCAAGAATTTCTCTCCGCGAATTTGCATGAGGACGTTAGAGCATGTGTCCGTCAGAGGTGTGAAGCTAGTGGGCCTGTAATCTCTGCGTTTTGGGGGCCCAGTTCGGCGTTGCCTCTGGTAGGAGTGATCTCCGCCGCTGTACTTCCTTTTTCCCTCACCAAGGAACGATCGAGGCTGATCCGCCCGCTCTGGGTGTTTTTCCTCGTTGGCCTCTTCTGCTGCAGCGTAGGCTCGGGTGATGGATTCCGCTTCCCGAAAAGTTTAGGAATTCTTGTGGGCCAGGTGCTTGAAGAAGTCCCCGTAGGTCAGCGCGGAGATAAAACTGCCCAGCTTCATTTCCTCTGTGATCCAGGGAATCCGCCTAGCCTTCACCACAAAACGATCTAGGAATTGCCGTGGGTTCTCTCCCGGTTTCTGCTTGATGTAGGAGAGATGTCACGGCTGCTTCTCTTCCCGTCGGCTCGAGACGTACTGAGCCAGGAAGAGATCTGTGAGCTCACGGAAGCTGTTGATGGTGCCTGAAGGGAGGTGATGGAATCAGATTCGGGCATCTCCCTTCAGCGTGAGTGGGAAGTAGCGGCACATCGCTGAATCTTCTAACCCTTGTAGACTCAGATGGGTGCAGAAGTGATCGAGGTAGTCGACCGGATAACTGCTCCTATTGTATAAGTCAAGGGACGACATCTTAAACTTGGCAGGCAGTGGACGACTCAGGATCTCCGCTATGAAAGGAGATCGGTCCAAGTCAATGTCGCGCTCCTCATCTTGGAACACACAGTTCCAGATTTTGTCCACTTGCGGATCTGCGCAAGTGGCGTTTGCTGATCTCTTGGAGTTGAGGTAAGCCCTCAACTCCGTTCTATCCCTGGAGGGTTCAGCAGCCGGTTGGCTACTGCCTCCAGCAGACCTGGCAATCTTGGAGGCTCGCTCCTGAACTGCGTTCCCGTCTTTGGCCCGAGAGTATCGAGGATTTCTTCTCTTCGGACTTTCTCGTGGAGACGTGCTCTCGGAGCATTCTTCAGGCCTGTTCCGATTAGGAACGCTGGAGGAGGCTGGGACTGGATTGCTCATTGGTCTCTCAGGCCTTTTGGCTGGCTTCTTTTTCCTCTGATCACCTTTTTTATGGCCAGTACAGGGACGACTGCCGGAGGAGTTGCCTACAGTCGTTGCTTGTTCTGAGAGCAAAGTATTTGGAGCAAACGATTGTTAGCTTGCATCTGCTCCATCAGCTGTTGGAAGTAGGGCGCTGGTACTCCACCATTCTCTCGTTAACCGCGGCACCAGCAGCGTGGTCCTGGTCAGGATTGGTGATGTCTCTAGCGGGATCGCTAGCCTGGGCTCTCGTGTTCACCATTGCGAATGCAGAATCAGACGGCGAAGAAGAGAGCGTTGTGCAAATTTGTGGTTGGCTTTTGTAAGGGCTTCCCACAGATGGCGCCAATGATGCGTCCTTAGATTCGAACTTCGAACAGATTCGGGCTGATCCGCTTGTCCTATTTTCGGCTCCGTTCACTGAGTTTTGATCCTACACACCACTAAAAAAATAGGAGGTCAGTGTGTCGGCGGGAAGTTGTCCCACCGAAAACACTTCGACGCTCAAGTCAGTAAACAGCTTTCGAAATATGAGAAGGTTACTGAAACTGAGAATTGAAAGAGAGAGAGAGCAAGAGTGTGTGGATCTCCAAATGAAAGAGAGGCAAAGCCGTCTTCTTGAATCTGGATGGTCGGGAGGCAGTAAACAGCTGTCAAAAGTACATTGTATGCCTTGGATTTTTTGAGTGTCAACAGATAGTAGAGAATTGTTAGTCTGTCTCAGTTGTCGCTGTCGGCATTGTGTGAGTAAAAGCTTGCGTGAGTAAAAGTTAGCGTCAGCAACAGATAGCTTGAGTAACAGATAGCGTGCATGGAATGAGAATTCTATGGCTTATTTATGGTTAACAAGGTGATCTCCCTCCTTTGGAAGGAGCGATCCCCTGCGTGATTCTTGGTTGGCCTGCCTTTCAGAGCTGATGCCAGTTACCAAACGGGCCAAGATAATTTCCTTCCATGGCGGTCAGCGGCTTTTCAAATTGCCCACTTCCTTCTGTATATTTTACCGTTAGAGTCCCTCAGTTGGTAGGAGATTGAAAAAATCTGGCGCATTCCTTACGAGAAAGGTGCCGATTTTGTCAATGTCCATTTTGGAAGCAAGCTGGAATCGTGAAAGATGTTGGGAGAGCCGTTGCTGGCCGTCTGATAGATCGTGGGCTCAAGTAGGCCAGGCCCGTAAAAAGCCTTTTATTTTTGGCCTGTTGTTACAGTAATCCGGTCAACGCTCGAGTTGACCATCTGCACGCGAGTTAGCCGTCTGCTGGAGTCTAGACGTTCAACGCTAGCGTTGACCGTCTTGGTCCTTTCCAGATTTGGGCCTTCGCGTCCTGTTGGGCCGTTTTTAAGTTCACCGTCTAGTAGGCCGTTTTGGGCCTCCGTTGACTATGGGCCGGCCCATATTCTGGTGTACCCATTACCTTCTATATACTTACTAAATGTGACCAATATGTGTGCCAGATGAGAGAGTCCTTGCTAGAATGTTTCCAAGAGTTAGGTTATTGATGGAAGTAACTCCCTTTGATTAATTTTATGCCTTTCGATCGAATAGGTCTTGCAGCTCTTTTTTCTTTTTATGGGCAATCTAGTCTTTTAAGTGGTCAATTGAATGCGCACACACTGGCAACACTTAATCGGCTTCCATTGCGACCTATCTCCCTCTTTTGTCCCTTATAAGAAAAAGAAGAAGAAAGAAAAAGAAAATTCCTCCTTTGTCCCTCTTGTCATTGTGCCGATATATCCATATCCCTACCTCATCAAATTAAATGCTCCATTAATTAATTTTCTTCGTCCTCGATGCCTCCATTTATATCTTCACAAAGTAAAGTAGGTTATTCTTTATATCTAAATTATTTATTTTTAAATAAATTAT
>JAODPA010032434.1:0-12404 GCA_025585075.1 Nepenthes mirabilis
CACATAAAATATTTATAAATTTTTATCTTTTTTAACTTTTCTTTTCCTTAATCAATATACTGAATCTTATTTATCATTTATCTTTAGATATTAGGGTTAGTAGGTCTTATCAGCTATCAAAATGAACAATCAAGAAAAGGATTGTATATACTTTCACATAATCTAATGTCATACCCTCCTATTCAGCACCCGGAGGTGGGCGGTATACTTATAACCCGATATACGAAGCCATAAAACTTATATCACCAAAAGTTTTCCCATGGAAAGGGGTAGTTTTCAAGTTTTCACTATATTATCCTAAGGCATGCCAAAGAATATCATCCTCTAAAATAATTCCTTAGTCAAATTTCTTAATTTCTTTTTCAAAACTTCTTATGGAAGCTTTTACACTTGTTCCTAGTACTTCTTAATTTTTTCCATTCTGAGAAAATAATCATATTTCTTGAGACTTGCAAAATTTCCATTTAAACTTTTCGTAATATCAAATTATACAAATCATAAGATGTGTTAATCAATAATAAACCATAAATCATAAAAGAAATCAATGTATTGGCCGGTTTAATAGCTTTAAATTTAAAATTTTACATATGCTAAAAATTCATAACTAACATATTCGGCCGATTCAGCTGCCAGTTCAGTAGTTGGTTTAGGATCAGCTCGGGAAAATTTCTATAGTACAATTTCAACACAATTTCTTGATAATTCGGCTACCGGTTTAATATTGATTTAGTAGCCGCTTCAAAGGGTTGGTCCACGCTGATTTTATTGCTGAAATTTCAGCATCAACAAGCCAGTTTAATGAGCCGGTTCAAAGTCTCAATGAGTTTCCATAAGTTGAAAATGTCAGCATGCATTGAGCCGATTCAACTGCTAGTTTAAGGCCTGGTTTAGTGGCTAGTTCGAGGCAAATTTTACAAATTGATATTTCAACATCATCTTATGACACAGTGGTTGATTTGGCCACCGGTTCAGCCGGTTTAAGGGCTGAGTTAAGGCTGGTTCAATAGCTATAAATTTAGCATCAGTATGGATGTTATTAGTCGGTTCTGTTACTGTTTAAGGACCCAATTCAGTATCAAATTCAGGGTATGTTTGGTAACCAGTTCACTAGTGGGTAGTTCAGTCTTAGTATATGATGATTTGATCAGCTCAATTGCCGATTTAGTCTTTTAGGGCCTGATTCAGTCTATCTTCCTAGGCTGCCAAGTTCGGCATCATCATGGATGTTGGGGCCGATTTTGTTGCTGATTTGAGACCCTGTTCAATGGATGGTTCGGGTCCAATTTTATAGGTTGACACTTCAACATCACCACATGATTTCATAGCTAATTTGGTTGCCGGTTCAGCTAGTTTAGAGGCCAATTCCAGGTTGGTTCAATGCTACAATTTCAACATCAGTATGAATACTATTTAGTTGATTTTGTTGCTGTTCAGGAGCCCGATTTAATGATCGATTCAGAGTATTTTTGGCAGCCGGTTCACAAGTTGACACTTTAACCTTAGCATATGAGGGCTTGGCAAGTTCAACAGGTTTAGGGCCTGATTCGGTCTATTTTTCCCAAGTTGCCAAGTTCAGCATAAATTCAAGGGCTAGTTCTATTGCTAATTTGGGATCCGGTTCAGTAGCCGGTTCAGGCCTAATTTTACAGGTTAACTCTTCAACATCATCTTAAGACACTTAGGTTAATATGACTGCCGGTTCAGCCAATTTAAGGCCCGATTTAGGCTACAATTTAGGCTACAATTTTTAGCATTAATATGGATGCTGTGACTGATTCTGTTGCTAAATTGAGACCCTGTTCAGTTGGTTGGTTCAGGTTTAATTTTACAGGTTAACTATTTAACATCATCTTGAGACTAGCTAATATGGCTGCTAGTTTAGCCAGTTTAGAGGTCAATTCAAGGCTAGTTCAGGGGCTGTAATTTTAGCATCAGCATGAATATTGTGCTCAATTCTATTACTGGTTTTAGGACCCGGTTCAGTGTGTCTTGGGCAGCCGGTTCACAGGTCGATAGTTTAGCCTTAATACATGATACTTTGGCTAGTTTGGCTGCCGGTATAGCTGGTTTAGGGCCCGGTTCGGTCTTTTTTTCCAAGCTGCCAAGTTCAGCAACAGTATGAATGTAGTGGCCGGTTCTATTGCTGATTTGGAACCCGATTTAGGCCTCATTTTACAAGTTAACTCTTCAACATCATTTTAAGACATTTAGGTTAATATGGCTGCTGGCTCAACCAGATTAAGGCCTGGTTCGATCTATTTTCCTAGCTGCCAAGTTCAACATCAGCATTGATGCAGCGGCCGGTTTGGTCATCGATTCAAGGGTCGATTCAACCCATTTTTATAGGCTGAATTTTTGCAGTATTAATAGGAGGCTTAGCTAATTGGTTATTGATTTGGAGCTAGTTTGGTGGCTGGTTTAGTTGATTTTTAGCAGCCAGTTGAGATTGCTAAAAATTCATATTAACATTTGGTGATCAATAGCCTATTTGCCACCTTCCAAATTAATTTCTACCGGTTATAAAATGATGAAAGAGCAGAAGTATTATAGTAAAATAAGAAATTAAGTATTAGAGTAACAATACTTGAAGAAAAACTAGTAAGAATTAACACCAAAGAAAGAAGGATTTATGGTACACTAGCAAATTTCAGCTGAGTTCCTTCTCTTTTCTTTCGGTTTTTCCTTCCTTTTCCTTCTCGGTTTTCCATTACTTTCTTCCTCACACTTAACTATATATATTTTGAGGGAAAATTAAGCTAACTCACCATTTCATCAATTGTGCTACTGCCAGAAATTAATTTTGTTCCTGAAAGTTTGGTTAAGCTATCTGAATTTCAGCTTCTCATTCAGCTGATTCATCCCCTAAATTTGCTGAATTGTTGCCTTATGAATCAGCCTTGTGTTGAGGTGTTATTGGTTCCTAAATCAGCTGATGCTGCTGCCTGCTTAAGCCCCTAGGTGCCGTGTTCCACTCTTTCACTATTTTTGCTGATTTTTACTGATTTGTGTTGTGTTTTAAGCCTTTAAGTGCCGCGTTCCACTCTCCCTTTATTTTCCCTAAATTTGTCTAAGTGTAGTCGTGCATCTCATGCTAATTTATTAGGCTTTGCTGCCCTGTTGCCCTGCTAAATTATCGGACTGTTGAAGCTGCTATATATATGTATATTTTGCTATTGCCCAGGCTGTCATTTAGCCCATTTAGCCAACCGAGCTGAATTTGGTTACTAATCGGTTGAAATTTCAGTGGCTGAGCTGTCCTTTTTGTCAACTGTAATTAAATTGGCTGCTGACGAGGTCCATCAGATAATTTTTGTGTCATTGCCATGTCCTAAGGTGAACATTTGGCTTTTGGATTCATAACATAATCAGTATAATTAATATAATTATGAAACTTGATTGTTACCGCAATTCTTAGACCGATAGAAATCTCTAAGTTCACATATTTTAATTTCAATAGTCAATGATTTTTGAGATTTTGGACCCTATCATTTTTCCGTATCTTTCAACCTTGATTTCCCTTATTATAATTTGCATAATCGAGAGATTTCGGGTCTTATAATCTGGATGGTCCATGACTTTCTTGTTAGGAATCAAGTAAGGTTACCACATGACAACAGTCTATCAATAGACAAAAACAGGATGAAAGTCAGGGTATTTGCCCTGATTAGACAAGCACCTTCCGATTTAGCTTATTTCAGTCTGACAGCCATCAAAAGTGCCGAGTATAATCACCCACATCAAAACATCTCCTCACGATCATCTATCACCTTCTCAAAAGCATTGCCAGTCTCTATCCCTTACTCATGAACCTAGATCATGTAAATAATACATGACTTCTGATCATCAGAGGTCTTAAATGCAGATAAAACATGGATAGTGACTCAGTTACAAGCCCCAGGGTCCAAATATGTTAACAAGGTTAAACTTAAGGCTAATGGGAGCATTGATAACTGCAAGACTTGATTAGTAGCTACATGACACACACAAGAAACCTTCCGCCTTGTGGTTGTACTCACTACTGTCAAAGTTATCCTGGCTTTGGCAGCCATATGCAATTGGCATCTCAATCAACTAGATATGCACGACGTATTTTTTTCATGGTAAACTTGACAAAGAATTACATATGGAAATTCAGAGTTCACTTTTGTCTAATCGTCCCTGGGTTAAGCCAACGGTGGCCTAATTTTCTTTGTTTGCTAGAGATGTGAAGCATTGTTTCTTGACATTACTTGCGTATCTTTATGATATCATAACCAGTATTAATTAGCTGTACGCTACTGATAACTCAAGCATTATTTACATAATTAAATATTAAATTATAGCAAAATTAAAGAATTTTCTCACTGTGTAGCCAGTCCATCTGCATGCATTCATATATGTCAAAGGAAGTATGATCTAGAGATTCTTAAATGAATATATTGAACTACATGGTTATAAGTATGTTGATACTTTCACTGAACCAAACTACAAATTGTTGCATACAGAATGAGATCAGCTTACTGATGTTACGAATTAATGCAAGTCGAGGAGAACTAATCAACTTAGTTGATTACAGGCCTAATATAACATACGCAGTGAGTGTCTAAGGAACAATTGGGAGTCTAAGGAACAACCCACATTGTCCAGATCCTTAATTGAAGCAACAAGTGTGCAAGCCCACACCAGTTGTGAATTTGATTGGTTAATTAAGTTACTTAAGGATCTCAACACATGTCATAAACAGCCTGCAATGCGGTATTGTGACAATCAGTTGGCAAACCATTCAACTATGATCCAATTTTTCATGAAAGAAGCAAGCATATAGAACTAGATTGTCAATATATCTAGCTAAGGTTTAGCACCAGTTCATGTTTTTACGGAATCTCAAGTAGCCGACGTCTTCATCAAAGCTGTCTTCTACAATATTTCACATTGTGTTGGTCACGATGAGCACATTGAACATATGCACCTGTCTTTTTTGTTTGGTAAGTATTTATACCTATATTGAGAGGGAGTCTCAGATTGCATAATGATCAAAATAAATCAGATTTTATACAATATAGTTTAAATTAAGGAACCATGGAATCTGTATTTTTATATTTCTCTATGTTTACACACTTCGTTCCAAGCGCATTCATGATGAACAATATGATAGAAGAATGAAAGAAGGCTAAACTTGAGCGCCAAAGAAATTATGAAAGGCACAAATTGTTGTCTCAAAGGAGACATGATCAGGCGGACAGCAGAACATCAAACTCCACACACAAATAGACACAATAAATGAATGAAGAAGATGATGATGAACACACGAATTTTTTATGTGGAAAACCCTTATCAAGTAAGGGAAAAACCACGGGACATTTGTCCACGAACCAAATTTTACTATGTGTGAGGCTGGATATAATATCCCACAATTACATTGGCACAAGAGAAAGAAGACCGAAGAACAGAGCACAAGTAATACAAAACACACTTTGTTTTGCTCACAACTCTCTCTTTTCTTCCCTGTCTTTCACTCACACTGCCTTCTTTTTTTCATCTTTACAAACCCTTAAAATAACAGACGCCAATATTCAGCAAATCATAGGAATATTCTTTATTCCCCGATAAAATCTGTCATTACTAATAATATGAATATACTCTGTACAAAAACGGTTCCTGCAAAATCGTCTTAGATCACATACACTCAAAAGATCTTCTGAGCTGGCACCATTCTGGAATTCCTGACGGACGGTCAACATTCCAACACCCGTGTTCTTCACAAGACCGGTCAACCCCCATTGACCGTCCTTTCCACATGACCGCCAATCCCTTAGGAGATCAGTCTGCAGTCCTTCAAGGATCTTTTAACAATACAGGGCAACTTATGCCACCTGCCGGTCAACATATTGATCAAACATTGTTGCCCGTCCAATAATTCTCGATCAACTTTGTCAACCCGAATTCCTTGTGCTTATTCGCTTCACAGTCCATGAGCTCTGTGTGAGTCCTCCGGTCATTAGGACTTTCACATGAGAGTGACCTCTCAACAAACTTTCCCTCACGACTGTGGGAAAGTTAAGTCCATCAACCCAGCCAGCTTACAGCAAACTTCATTCTTCCCTTTCGGTATAATTTTGGTCATCATGTCCGCCCCATTTTCTTCAGTGCCAATCTTTTTTAATGACAGTAGACTGGCTTCAAGCATATCCCTCACCCAATGATATCGAATATTAATATGCTTCAATTTGGAATGAAATGATGAGTTCTTGTAGAGATGTATCTATCATAAAGTACTACATACTTTTTCTGTCTGAGGCCCAATTCCTGAATGAACTTCTTCATCAACAATATCTCTTTACAAGTTTCTGTCATAGCAATATACTCAGCCTTTGTAGTAGAAAGGGTGACGCATTTCTGCAACTTAGATTATTAAGAAACTACACCTCTAGCAAACTTTACTAAGTATTCCGAAATGGACTTGCGACTATCAATGTCCCTCTCCATATCAGCATCCGAGTAGCCCACCAACTGAGACTCGTCACTTCCAAGACACAAGCACTTCTTAGAAGTTCCTCAGATGTATCTCATGATCCACTTAACCGCAGAGCAGTGCTCCTTTCCTGGGTTTGATAGAAAACGGCTGACTGTACCCACAATATGTGCTCTATTCGACCTTGTGCATACTACGACATACATCAGACTTTCCACAACTGAGGAATAGGGAACGCCTCTCATGTATATCTTCTCTTCATCCGAGGATGGATACTGATGACTGCTCAACCTGTAGTGGTTTGCTAGTGGAGTGCTGACGGGCTTGGACTTGTCCATATTGAAGCATTGGAGTACCTTCTCAATATAACTTTCTTGGGACAATCATAGTCTCCCTGCCTCTCGATCGCGAATGATTCTAACACCAAGAATATGCTTCACCGGTCCCAGGTATTTCATGGCAAAAGACCGTCCAAGTTGCTCCTTTAACTTCTTTATCCGAGCACCATTTCGTCCAACAATCAACGTGTCATCCACGTACAGGAGAAAGATAACAAAATTATCTTCGGAAAACCTCAGTGTGAATACACAGTGATCACAAGTAGTCTGCTGGTACCCTTAACTGACCATGACCGACTCGAATTTCTTGTACCACTGTCTTGGAGCTTATTTCAACCCATACAGACTCTTCCTTAAACAACAGATGAGTCGCTCCTTCCCTTAACTTTGAACCCTTTTGACTGTTCCATATAAATTTCTTCTTCTAGTTCACCATGGAGGAAAGCTGTCTAGACATCCATCTACTCCACTTTTAGATTTTGGGCGGCTGTCAATCCCAGCACAACCCTTATGGAAGACATCTTCACCATTAGAGCAAAAATCTCATCAAAATTAACTCCCTTTCATTGACTAAAGCCTTTTACCACTAGTCGTGCCTTGTATCTCGGCTGCATAGTGTCCTCGGACGTTTTCAGTCGAAAGACCCACTTGTTCTTTAGAGCTTTCTTTCCCTTAGGAAGTTTGGCTAAATTAAATGTGTAATTTTCATAGAAAGAACACATTTTATCCTTTATAGCTTCCAGCTATTTCTCCTTACTCTCGTCCTCCATAGCCTCTTCATAAGTCTCAGGTTCTCCGATATCAGTGAGTATAACATACTCACTAGGTGACAGATGGACGGACGACCGTCTATTTCGTGAGGATCATCTGACAAGAATATCTTCGGCCGGTTGAGAAGTAACCTCATCCTGGTCTTCATCAGGTGCCAGGACGGTCTCACCATTCTCCTCGGCCACTTTAGGACCATTGTCCTCGTCCTCCAAGGTTACTGGATGGACAGTTTTAACACTCACTTTGTCCATTCGAGCAATATCAGAGTTGGTCTTCCTACTGATATCCTCAATCGTTTCATTCTCGACGAAAGTTACATCCCTTGATCAGATAAGCCTTCTCTCAGTTGGGTCATAAAATCTATAATCCAACTCATCTTTCCCATAGCCCAGAAAACACACTGTATCGTCTTTGGCTCTAATTTGATCCTTTCATCCTTTAGAATATGAACAAAGGCTTTGCAACCAAATACTCATAGATGATCATAGGATGGCTCCTTCTCCGACCAAATCTTTTCCGACACTTCACTCTTCAAGGGTTTACTGGACGACCTATTTATGACGTGGGCTGCCATCTTCAGTATTTCGGCCCAAAAGTGTGCAGAAAGTTTAGCTTCAGAGAGTATGCACCGTACCCTCTCCAGAAGGGTACGGTTCATCTGCTCGGCCACTTCGTTCAATTGTGGCATCTTTTGATATCTAATACCATGTAACCGGCAAATAGGTATCAAAAGGCCCTATGTACTCACCGTCATTATCACTTCGAACGATCTTCGATTTCTTCCTCATCTGACGCTCAACAAGAGAATGAAACTGCTCAAATATACCGAGGACTTGGTCCTTGGTTTTTAGTGGGTAGACCCATAATTTCCTGAAACAATCGTCAATGAAAGAAACGAAATACTGAGCTCCACCAAACGACTTCTCCTTGAAAGGTCCACACACATCTGTGTATACAAGGTCCACACACATACTGAGCTAGCAATTCTGTCTTTGGAGCGGACGAGTCTCCATGAAATGAAACTCTTCTTTACTTGTCGACTAAGCAGTGAGGACACGTCCTCAATCTGTCCTTATTCATTCCCGGAATAAGACCCTTCCTGGCCAAATGAGATAGTCCACATTCGCTCATATGACCCAACCTTCAATACCATAAATTTTTAAACTCCTTACTGATTGCAGCATTCACATCTCCGGCCATTGCGAACGCATTTATTATGTATAGGCCGGAGTACTTTTTTTCTCTTGCCACAACAAGAGACCCTCTGGTCAATTTTCACTCACCTTCGCAGAAGGTATTACAATAACTTTCATCATCCAACCGACTGGCTGAAATGATATTGAGTCAGATGTTAGATACATATCGAACGTCCTTTAACATCAGTTTTATCCCATTATTGGTGACCAGTACAACGTCACCTCTACCAATAATTTGGAATGTTCATTCATTGTCCATCCTTATTACTCCAAAGTCTCCTGAAGTATAGGATGCAAACAATCTCCTTCTAGATGTAACGTGCAAGGAGGCACCAGAGTCAATCACCCAGCCTGACTCCTCGTCCGTCAGGCTTACCACGTTCTCTTCACATGTCAAGAAAAGATCGCCTTCTGTGACCATTGAGACCGATGAATTCTCTTCACCTCGTCCCTTTTCTTCTTTCTCTTTTTCTGCGTTCTCATGCTTTCACTTGAAGTATTACTTCTTGATGTGGCCCTATTTGCCACAATAATGGCATTTAAGGTTTTGATATCTTGACTGAGATTTATTGCACATTTCTCTCCAAGCTTCTGGTTACGTTCTCTATTCCTTCCCCTAGATTCGGTCACAAGTACCTCAGAATGCGAGGACGTTGAGACACATTGTGACCGCCTTGACTCATTTATGAGTAAGGAAGTAATGATCTCGTCCAATTTGAGAGTGTCTTTCCCAAATAGCAGCGTAATGACAATATGGTCATAAAAAGCTGGCAGAGACGCCAACAAAACCAACGCCTTATCCTTCTCCTGAATCTTCTCGTCAAGAGCCGCCATCTATGTCACAATCCGATTAAACTCGTCCAAGTGTTTTTCAAAACTCCCTCCTTCCAACATGTGCTTATACCTTACTACTTTTCCTTACCTTACTACTTTTCAAAACTCGTCCAACATGTTTTTCAAAACTCGTCCAACTGTTGAGTATTTGGCTCACTCTTACTACTTTTCCTTACCTCCAGATGAACATGAGCTTATACCCGATGGGACGAGCCAGAGGATTAGAAATCAGCTAGGCGTGATGAATTGGAGGATGATTTTATGGACTTAGATTTTATAATTTTGTATCTTATGGAGTACTTTTATATATTATTGATAGTCATGTACTTGTATATGGATAGATACTTAGTTTAGTTCCGCTGTGTATGTAATGAATGTATATACTTCTATAAGTTGTTTATAGTTTGTATACAGGTACCTAATAACATCTCTCTAGCTGACATTATCTTCGGAAACACAACGTTGGAGCCATAAATATGTATTGTGGCCATGTGAGTCCTGTGTTGTAATTATTTTGTTGGAAATTGTATACTGTATAGGGTTTTGTACATGTTTGTATGGGTCAGACGACCGTATTACAACCAAAACTTTGCCGAATTCCGGTTAGAAAATATAGTACGTCATAATTAGGCAAGAGCTCCTCAGATAAAGATGGCTAGACGGTCGGCTCCCCATATGAAGGTTGGTGCTAGGATAGGCTCATCCCCAGCATCAACCTCATAGTAGTCTCCAATTAATGCAGTAGATTTCAATAGCTCATAACCCTCATCAGATGCGATGGCCCCAGATGCTTGGGCTGAAGAGGAAGTAAGAACTAAGTCCACAGTCTCCATCGGCTTCTTTGCCCTGACCAATTAGCTGATGGTGGCTTGTTTACCATCCGAAGAGGACCCGACTAAAGCCTCCCGACGCTTAGGTGCCTTACCAGAAGGCTTACTTATGTGCAATGGCCTCTGTTTTCTCCTCAATTTCCTTCTAGGGGCCGGCGGCATAGGAGGAGCATCCGACCCCTCTAAAGGGGGTTCGCATTTCGCCTGCGCTAGAATCTTAGTCAACAACCATTGGTTTTTCTTATTCTCATTAAAAGAGCCGCCTTTTTCCTTTATAAGATTTATTAACGCTTTCGCCAACTCCTTCTCGTGCTTAAGCACCTTAGTACAAAAAGATGCCCCAACTTGGCCCTATTTGTTGGAGAGCTCCAATCTAGAGGAAGTCACCAAAAAGAAGAATTGATCTTTCTACCTTTTAGTTGAGTTATGGTTTTTCCCACTAAATACAAAAGCAAAACGAAGAGAAGTTGAAATCCAATCTACTCCATGGTTGAAACGAAAGATTACCTTCACGGGATTGGTGTCTAACTCCACGCCATGGTGGCGTGCAAAGACGCACATAGAAACCAGATAATGGACGGCATTGGATTGCAACCTTGTAACCGGAATGTGCTGAGCCATCATGATCCTATAAAGCTCCAACATCATAGGGTAACGAAGACCCCCTTTTGAATGGATCTCATAAACTGTAATACACCCTTTTGGTGGGAACCAAGCTCTCCCACTCACACCTGGCAACAGATGCACCATTGTACTCAGAATCCTATATCGAGCACGAAGGTACTTGATGTCAACTGATGTAAGAGCAGACTAAATGTCATTTACGCCAGGCGCCATGAAAGAAGATTAAAAAGCTTTGAGACAGGAAGGAGATGAAGCAAATTCAAGGTGAACGAAGAAGTGATAGGCTTTTAAGAGAAGTGCAGGAATGATGAGTTTAAATAATTTAAACGAAGCCTTTGGGGGTTAAAACAACACCATAGAAATAAATTCAAAGGACGTGCCTCATCATGACTGTGGTATGTGTCAGTACCCCATAGGCTATCAATCGCCCGAAGCCAGTAATATTGATTGGTATAATTCAGTGACGACACGGAACTCAAGGAGACTCACATTTAATACTACTGTTGACGGCAAAAAAAAAGCTCGTCGGACTGGAAGCCTTCATCTAGATGACTAGGAAAGCTCATCAGACTGATAGTCTTCGTTCAACCAATAAGTGAAGTCTTTCGAACTAGAGTATGAGTTCAGACAGATAACTATCCTTTGATCATCATACCGAAAGGTTGAATTTTAAGCCTCCTGATATGGGAAGCTAGTGATCAGTATTATTATCTCCTGCCCAAGAGGAATGTCCATCAAGGAATCAGCTCAAAATTAGATAAGTCCCAATCAGCTCATATAACCCAAAATGAATGAAAAGTCCATCGGCCATATCAGGACAGTCCACTTCCCATGCAGACATCTCCTCTAACTAACCCGAACAAGCAACTTTCTTCTCTTATCTAGACAGCTCAATGAATTCGATTAACGGTCAGGAACCATCGATTGAACAGTATCTTCTTATCCATCCGGGCAATTCCATAGACAATTAATAGGAGTGGTCGACTGTCCCTTTACTTTGTATATATCTCTCCTTTCCAATAAGAGAGGGTGTCGGACAACAAAAATAATAAGCAAGTAACAATTCTAAGACACTTTTTATGACTTTTTCATCAAGCGCACCTCTCTAAGACTTTTTACATAAGTATCAGTATTCCCACTTTACATCCTCTCTCTTTTAACAAAGAAAGGTAACTGACTTACGCATTGAAAGATAAATCGAAAAATAAATCCCACCAATCATTTGACCTTTTATTTATTATTTTACACAAAAATTCAAATTCGAAACATATAGAGATCAGAACCACTTCAAAATCAATTGGACCAGATGAACCAATTCTTAACTCCATAATTCATATAATAATCCGAATTTAAAAACGCA